>JAAEAF010005831.1:0-48225 GCA_011037195.1 Triatoma infestans
TTTGAATACCCTTATGATAATTCTTCTACTAAAAATGATGTTTCCACATCAACATGGAATCCGCCAAAGACTAAGGATATTGGTGAGGCCACTACGGCATCTCCTACGAAGAGAGGAGTTTCTAGTCGTACTAAAATACGTATTAAGTGGAATCCTAGGTGTGAAACTGTTCGTGCACCTACTTTATTAAATGATTCTGTTACTGCTGGCACTTTTTTGAAAAAAATAAAAATTAATAAACCGCCTCCACTGTTGTATATAAGACCCTTTAATGCAGAGCATAAAAATGAAAATATTAAAGATGGCATGCAAATGTATGCATCACATATTACATGTAGAGTAAGAGTGTATTACAGATTTATGTTTAGTGGTAGAATGTATTCTGAAATAGTGTAATATTTGTTTATAGATGGAAATAAATGGACTATTTTATAAGCTGGAGAGAATAATTTTAGCGAGAGTAGTTTTTTACTATTTAGCGGGGAGAGATCCATATTTTTATAAAGTAGTTTTTTGTTGCAACCTCAATTTTTACCATGCAAGACTAAAATTTGTGGTGTTCTGCGTTATAAATGCAATACCATATGAAGTGGTTGTGACAATAATTGAGAACATTCACAGAAATGTGACAGGTCGAAATTTAACTATGTACATTCTATGGTTGTATCTGATAGTTATCCTCTAGATAGATTCCCACTGGCTTATATACGCAGGTTCTCCCACTCTAGCCTGCCTAAGTCAGAGAGTAGTCTCTGTTAACTAGAGAGGGCCTCTCTTCTCTCTGCTGTGGTTGCATTAATAAAGTCCAGTGCAGTTAGTGTAAACTTAGCTACATATTATATTAGCGTCTTCATATCTCGTTCATTTAATCAAATCTTAATCAAATCTAATTTCTCTCCTCAACAACTCCATTATAGAAGGAAAATATATATATATATTTTAAAATGTCAGGAGAGTAATATAATAAATGGTAGAGGAAAAAGGAACTCGTTTATATTTTTTTTATATATATACGTAGATAAAAAGTTTCAAAAGTACAAAGTTTCTGAAACTATTTATATCATTAAATAGTTTTTTATTACCATAAAAATAATTACTGGCTAAGGGAGAAATGTGCGTGCTTTGTATAAAAAGACTAATAAAAATGATGAAATCATTTATGATATAATTTATGAATCATTTTGTATTTAAAATAAAAAAAAAATAAATAAAAATCTAAGTCTTTCTAAATTGGTGGACACTTTAATAGTCTATTAAATTTAGTGGAGACTAATTATATATTTAATTGGTTGGGTCTTTTAAGATTCCAGTTCTATAAAAATAATATTAATAACTTTATTACTAAAAATAATAATAATAATAACCACCAAGATAGTGGAAGAATTTTATTAAATTATGTAATTTTTTTTTTTTAATAATTTATAAATTCTAAGGTTAGATTGTTTGAAATGTTATTCAAGCCATAATATTCACCATAATATTAAAGGTTTAATGCTTCTTTTTTAAAGAAAATAAAAGAATTTCCTTTCATTTCTTCCGTTCACCCAGCAAAGGTATTTTTTAATATATACCCACACTTTTCATGGAAAGTACGCAAGATAGAAATAAAATTTCAATATGATACTTCTAATTCAATGAGATGTTTGTACAGCAATGGGCCAGAGGAGTTTTTAAAGAAAAATAATTCTTTGTTGCTCTACATTTCGGTTACCATTAGTGCCCTTCTTCAGAAGAAGTGTGAACGTTGAAACTGAAATCGTTCTCAACGTTCACTCCTCTCCTAAACTAAAGAGCTCCTGAAGAAGGGCATCAATGATATCCGAAACGTAGAGCAACAAAATATAATGGAGTTGTTGAGGAGAGAAATTAGATTTGATTGAATGAACGAGATATGAAGACACTTATAATATAGCTATAAGTTTACACTAACTGCACTGGACTTTATAATGAAACTGATAGAATAAAAGGTGGAAGTAGAGATATGACACGATACCATGTATGGTTGAATCTCGTAGATATCCCTAGATAGATTCCCACTGGCTTATATACGCAGGTTCTCCCACTCTTAAGTCAGAGTGTACCAGAGATTGCCTGTCTTCTCTCTGCTTGCTATTACATCATCATACTCTAATTCATTTTTAGGCCAAATATGTGATCAATTACGAGTATATATTTTTTTTTTAAGTTGCAGAAATAATAGATTCTAAAAATAAACAACCCAGTTTAAATTGGATCATATTTTTTTTCCGAAGAAATGGTTATTCTCAATTTTTAAATTAGAAAGATTTTTAAACAAGCAAAAAATTAGTTGGCTAAAGCCAAAGAAGAAACTTGATATTTTTAAAAGTTTATTCGATATTTCGGACAGATATAGTGTCCTTTCTCAGGAACTACATAAGTAATAAAAAAAATACAGAAAACTGTATGATAAAAATTAAAACATTTCACGATTAAACAATATTAAAAAGATATGATAAACTGTTATGGACGAATGGAGAGTTAAATAATGTTGGAGCAGGTTATTATTTGGTTATGGAGTAAAAAAACAGAGAAGGGAAAATTTACAACGTTGGAAAGTATTTTTAAAAAATAAAAAGTTACTTCTTTGGCTCCAGCCAACTAATTTGTTGCTTGTTTATTAATTAACCACGGCCAAACATAACTATTGTTTACATAGAAAGATATTTTTGTTTACTTTTTTTAATTTATTCTTTGATTTTTTTTTCATTATTGTTTTGAAAGGTATTTACAATAACCAATTATTGCTACAAGTAGTTAAGAGAGAGAGAGAGAGAGAGAGAGAGAGAGAGAGAGAGAGAGCAAGATGAGAGAGAGAGAGAGTGAGAGAGAGAGAGAGAAATAAATAATAACTAATTAAAACAAAAGAAAGAATACAAATATAATTTCTTGCGATTATAAAACAGAGATTTACGAATAATATATTTGTTATCGGTAAAGTATGAAATTCATCCTGGACGAGCCCCCATTTATTTTATTACATTCCGATTTCAAAATATATTTTAATAGTAATCATTTAAAAGTTAAATTATTTTACTTAAAGTACCAGAACTATTGAAACACCATTTGGAATACCATGATTTATTATACTGAAACACTACAATAGAATTTTCCCAAGTTAACAAATAAATACTAGGAATATTTAAAAAAAATATTTTTCAAATACACAAAATTTATCATAAGAAATATAATCTGTAAACAATATTTATGTTTGGCCGTTGTTAATTAAACAAGCTAAAAAAATTAGTTGGCTGGGGGGCCAAAGAAGAAACTATTTATTTTTTTAAAAAGTTTAATCAACGTTTCGGACACCTTTTGGTGTCTTTCCTCAAGCAACTACAAAACCAAAAATATGGATATAAAGAAAATTGTATGGAAAAATTAAAACATATAACAATTAAACAATATTAGAAAGATATGATACCTGTTAAGGAAGAATGGAGACTTGAATGTTTGAGGAGGTTATTGTTTGGTTGTAGAGTAAGATACACTTGCAAAGAAAACAGAGAGGGAAAATTTTTCCAAGTTGGGAAATATGAAGAGTGGTAGAAATGAAAAACTAATCAATTAGTTATTATAAGAGAAATAAATGAATATAAATACACTAGAAAATGAGTGGAAAGTATAGAAAGTTAGGGTGTGTAATTTAGTGTGGGGGGGTTGGCTTTTTGAGGAAGCGGTTTATCTGCACAAATACCATCTCATCTACATCTTTCATCTACACAAATACATCTCATATAATAGCATTCATATTCTAATGTCTGTGATTCCCAATCTCAAATCTGCTCTTTACTCCTCCAATAAAGTCAGCAAACTGTTCTCTAAACTCAAAGATTCCATTGAAACTATGACCAAACGAACTCTATTTACAGCATACTTTGCACCTTCTTTTGGCGATTTTTTTTTAATAAACAAATCTAAATCTTGTAAACAGTTTAAATTAATGCTTTAATTATTTAATTAATGTTAAATTAATGCAGTTTTATTAAAACAGTTGGATTAACAGTTTTTTATAAAAATTAATTAGTCAGTCAATAATTTAGCAACTCGTTGTTGTGGTTGGTTTCGCAGAACTGGAAAGCATCAGGGATATTTTCCGTGATAGCCTGCTCCTTTTTGTAGTCATCGACCGGTTTCGATGACCCTGATTTGCGTTCGCCCATAATCAGGATCAATTTTTCAAACAGTGTGATAACATAGATTTACTATTTTGAGAATGTAATGTAAGAAGAAGTGCAAAATATAAATAGTTTTGAAAAATATTTTAAGTGAAATAATTTTGGCAAAAATAATGTATTTTAGAGTCAGGTACTATAATGTAAGGTCATTGTTGCTAAAGAGACAAAAGGCAGGAATTTGTTAGGAAAATAATGCCACTTGGCCAACTGTTTTGTAAGAGAGGGCATTTCTTCAAGACAGTCTGCATTCTGCTTTCAAAGCCAGAACACTTGCTTCAGGAATCGCTCTCTTAAACTAAGCGCCAGTGATAGAGATTAACATTTATTCTAGATTAACAATTGATCTATTAAGCATAGTAGTTGTGATATTGTAAAATATTTAAATATCTCTAAAGAATATATTTAATTTAATCTACCAGTTTTTCTTAATTATTCTTATTACTTCTCTCTTAAAGCCCCTTTAAAAAACCGCTCGTGCTACACCAAGTACTACTACAAACATACAAAAACTTAACACACCAAATACATTTCAAGCGTATCAACTAAATTTGCTCTGTGCAAAATTCTATGTTATCACACTGTTTGAAAAAAGCATCCTGATGATGGGCGAACGCCCGAAACCGGTCGATTATCACAAAAAGAAGCAGGTTATCATGGAAAATATCTCCGATACTTAGCAACTCAGTTGAATTTCACATCACGCTTTTATTGTATTGCTTACTAAGTCACAAAAAACAAAGAGAAGGATCACTTTTATTTAAATAAACAGATAAATGATGAGCTTTAAAGACTTTATATTTAATGTTGCCAAGTTCCCATTTGAGGGTGGGGGTGGAGGGGAGCACGATTATGAAAATTAAGATGGCAAACTTCTAGTGAATCCACTATTATATTTGACTTCCCTTTCTTGACCACTATAAAGGAGGGAGTATTCCTGTACAATAACAGCAACATTCAATTTATTTTTGGCTACCTAAAAATATAACCTTTGTTAAGAGAAATCTATTTAATTAGTGTTAATTTATTTTTTATTTATAAAAAAAACTCCCCCTAATTTCAGGGAAATTCAGCTTTATTTTTATAAAAAAAACTATGTTGCTAAAAAATCTTAATTATTTCAACTACAATAATATAAATTTTTGATGTGTTTATACATAAATATATTATACATTATGTTCAAGTGCAAGAAAGACAAATGTATGGCACGCGAGTCTGAATGATGCACGTCAGTAATTGTTTTGTTTGCTTTTTTTTTCCTAAATTTTTGGCACGTGCAACTCAAGAATCTCTTGTAATAATAATATGCCCAGTAATTGTGTGAATTTGTAAAAACTCAATTTTTTTTTTTTTTACAAATACCTGTTCCTACATATAAATGTTTTATAGTTAAAATTAAATGTATATATCTGGTATATGCCATAAAAGAAGAGGGAGTTTCCTATTGAAAAAAAGGGCAAGATCATCAAGCTTCAAGGAAGCAACATTCTACCAGCTTAGTATGTCACGCCGATCCCCACTATTATTCATTCTCTTTCTTCTCTTGGCAGTATGTTTATTTTAATTACTATACCAATAAATAGCATTAACTCTCTTATCCCCAAAAAATGTCCACTTCATTAACACAGTTCCATTTGATACATTAAAATTTTAATTTTCTCCAAAAAGAAGGAAAAAAAAATTCAAAATAAAATGCCGACCATTTATAAATATATATATTAATTTAAAGATGACAATTTTAAGTTTTCAATAAAAATAGAAAAAACAAAATGTAATGGCAAGAGAGAGAAAACAGGCCCTCTCTGGTACTCTCTGATTTAGCTTTCTGCTACGTAAGCTAGCTTTCAACAACACTGGCTAGCTCGCAACAGCATCATCGCTAGCTTTCTGCACCAAAAGCTGGTCTATATCAACTTCGCTAGTTTCAACAAATCCAGGCTAGTTACAACAAATTCGTAGCCAAACCAGATGAGCTAGAAAGAAACATCATTCAGCAGCACGCTCAAATTTTTCACACGTGAAAAATTTCTTCAGGAGGGGGGATGATGTAATGGCAAGAGAGAGAAAACAGGCCCTCTCTGGTACTCTCTGACTTAAGCAGGCTAGACTGGGAGAACCTGTATATGAGCCAGTGAGAATCTACCTAACGATATCTATCCATCTATGAGATTCAACCATACATCGCATCGTGTCATATCTCTACTCCCACCTTTTATTCTATAAAAAATCATTACAAGTCCAGTGCAGTTTGTGTAAACTTATAGCTTACATTATAATCAGTGTCTTCATATCTCGTTTAATTAATCAAACCTAATTTCATTCCTCATCAACTCCATTATACAAAACAATATCTAGTGTCAATCATTTAAACTTGTGGTTGATAATAGAATTGTTTCAATATATCGAAATGGATTACACACAGAGGGAACCCTAATTATCTTATTGCCCCTCTGAAGCTCCTAAAATCAATTTGACACACACACACTCACACATTATATATATATATATATATAAATAAATAAATAAATAAATAAAAACCTGTTGCAACATTAAACAAACAATGACATTTTTCTTTATTTGTAACCGTTTTTTTTTACTTATTTGTTGTAATTAGCTAAATCTTCAACTCTATAGGGAACCAAGGATATCGATGTATTATTGTCTGTCTTTACATACGTATTTTTACTTTTCATTCGACTACTAATTGTTTTTACTTTAAAACTGTGACGCACACTGCAGGATTATTGGTGTTACAACTACAAACAGATAAATCATTCATTCTGTCTTCTCTCTCTCTCACACACACACACACACACGCACACAGACACACACATACAAAACTCTTATCAGAAAAAAAACTCGGTTTTCAGTTCAAATCTTTTTTCAAGGGTAAATAAAAATAGCGGGAAAAACAAAGTTAATTATTATCGTGTTTTTTCTCGATTTTGTATTATATTAAATCTCGATTATCAAGTTTCTATTTAATGTAATGTTTTATTTTAATGGATTATATGAATTAATGAATTTGTTTAATGAAATGCATTGTGTTATTATTTAAAAAAAAAAAAAAAAATTACGATTATTTTTTCCTAGTTGGTTATTTTATTTCTTTCTCTTTTACATCAACTAATATACACACATTAAATTCAATATTTTGATGGATATTTCTGCATGTTTTCTTTTTGTTGCGGAAATTCACTCGTTAGAGATATTATATCTCGGCTGAACTTTCAACTAAATACATGTTAATGTAAAAAATTAAATAATCATTTAACATTTTAACAAATAAGGAAAACTAAGGCGATATAAGATTCCATATTGTTGAATCCAAGACTATATTGACGTCATTTTAAAACTAATATTTTTGTTAACACATGAAGCATATAATATGTATTTGTGATTTTCAGCTGGATATTGGATTCTTCTACAAACATGTTTAATAAATTAAACCTTTAAAAAACTTTAACTGAGAATATTTCAATTATTGTAAATTATATATAAAGTCCTTGAGGTAGCTGAGATTTTCAGAGATTTTTATCATCCCTAAAACCAAACTGATTGGAATCAAGACAAAGAAGCATGCTATGACGCCTATCAGTAATTTATTATATATATATCCAATAGTTGTGGTTGGTTATGGCTGGAAAGCATCAGAGTGATTTTCCATGATAGACTGCTTTTTTTTGTGGTCATCGACCGGTTTCGGGTGTTCGCCGATTATCAGGATGCGTTTTTCAAACGGTGTGATAACACAGACTGGCACAGAGCAAATTCAGTTTAAACACTACGATAAAATTATTACACCCAGGTAAAAAAAGGACGACGACTAGACGTACTAGAACAACTTTAAATATATAAAAACAAGACACAAAACCGTATAAACGAACAAACAAACTTCGCAAGTGAACAACTATTCAAAACCATCTTCCTGCAACAATAAAACACGCAATAAACAATACACAGCTCACCTGAAAACCCAACCAAATAGTTTTTAGGTTTAAAAAAAAAACAAATAGATTTTAGTTTTAGTTTTAAATCTGCTAGATTTTAAGTCTGTGTATATGAATCATAACTGCCATAAGGTGTAATAATATGTAAATAACGTATGCAAGTGGAGAAAAATAAAAATGTCAATGCGGAATGTACTTTACATTAAGCTTGTTTTACAATTATATAATGTTTTCAATAATATATTTATAAAAAAGTCTGTACTTAGGCTAGTTTGGATACGTGCGTGGATGGCGTGTGTGAATTGTGATGGGTGAAATAAGTAAATACGTTTAGTGTCATCAAACAACCTGCTTATATATATTATTCGATTGTTTATTTGTTTTGATCATTTTAGTTTAACAAAAATATTTATTTATCTATACTATCTTACGGTCATACAACTCGTAATCTGTCCTTTCTTGTCAGTGACTATTTCACAACAGCCTATGGCTGACGTAATGTTATTTAGCGCTGTTACAAATAACTATAATAGTAAGATAGTATGGATATTAAATTGTAAAGTGAATCATCCTCCATCAACGGAGTTTAAGATGTAGACCCCCCCACGTGTTGGATGTTTCCATTTTTAAGGAAAAAAACTGCCCCCTTTAAAGACCCAAACACGTGTTCTTTTTCCCATCACCCTAGCTCTCTTGGACCTAGTTAAGGCATTTAACAAATACACTAAAAAAAACTAGTCAGTGTGTAAACTGAATTTGCTCCGTGCAAGTCTGTGTTATGACACTGTTTGACATACGGCTCCTGAAGTTGGGCGAACGCCCGAAACCGTTCGATGACCACAAAAAGAAGCAGGCTATCTAGGAAAATAACTGTGATGCCTTCCAGCTCTGCGGAACCAACCACAACAATAATATCAAAATAATTGGTGAAGTATTATTTTCAATTATTTTTGTACACTATTTATTTATTTGGCGAAGAAAAGATTCATTTTTTTCGATTTGTACATATTTTTATGGCATTCAAAATTTTCTTTTTGAGTTTTCTGTTTAATTATTTGTATGTAAATAGTTTTTATATCCTAAAATTTCTCTTTACTTTTTTTTTTTGGATAATTTATCATTTTATTTTTATTTTTTTTTCGCTGGTACCTTTTTGTAATTTTGTTCTTGGAAGATTTATTTCTTTTATTTTACGACATCAAGCGTGATACCTTTTGTTTGTTTTGTAGAACTTCCCCTTAGACCACTTAATCTATTACAGATAAAGAGGAAATTTATTTAAGGGGGAAAGTATTAAAAAATATGAAGCGAAAGGTGTAATCCGAGACCAGAATAAGTACTGGTCAGTGTCCAACAAACTGGTGAGTGTCTTTTTAATTTCATTTTAGTGTCCGAATTTTGAGAGCCTGATTATTTCTATTTTTTTTGCAGCATTTTTCCAAACCCTTTCCTATTCCTGGAATCCCTGCAAATGTTCGCTGTTGGCATTAGCCTGCCTATCCCCTCCAACAGTCTGGCACCATCAAACTTCCCCATCTCTACTAAGCTGGTTGGCCCCTCTTAAAAGGATTTCAAATAGTGCCCTATGTTCCTAAACCTTCCCCTATCTAAGAAATCTGGTGTGAAACATTCACACAATTTTCTCTTTCCTGCAGTTTTCAAAATTGTAACTGACAATTTTTATAATTATAGTAAACAAAATTTAATGAAATTCCTCAGTTTTTTTTTATGAACAAAATAGCGAAAACCTGGAAAAACGCAGTTCCGGTTTACTAAAAATTTTCTTGAAACTCAGAAGTTTGCCAATCTTTTTTTTCTATGATAGTATTTTAGGGGAAAACATAACCCCACTCCCTCCATACGCAAAAAACCCTCTTAAATGACTTTAATAAGAGAAATGTTTCAAATAGAAGTGTAGCTCTTTATATGTGTAGTTCATATTTCTAGTTTAAAGAAAATCGCTAGTGCCGTTTTCAAAAAATTCAGGGAAAGCTACAAAAAAAAAAATTCAGTAAAGTGGCACTTCCGGTTGAACGATGAATCGGTTGTAGTGTGATGTGGCTAAACAGAATTCTTGTCCTATAAGTAGGGTGACTAGTAAATGGCTTGTTTGGTGAACCATTCAAGTTTTAATCTTTGTCAATTCGTCAAAGTTAATCTGGCTTAAGCCCTAGACTTTTTTTTTAATTAAATTTCTCCTACATCTTTCCTAGAAATAGCTTCTAGGTGAGAGATTCGCTGCTGAAGTTGAAGCTCATTCGCCAATACAGGATAGTGATCGTGATAGGGAAGGTAATGCGAAGTTGATGTTCGCTTGAAGTAATACAGCTAATAAGTCCAAATTTTTGTGTGGCGAATTTGATGGTGATTGGGTTCCATTATCATTTGGTCATTTTGTGCTTATCGACCACACCGGATTCGGGCGTTCGCCCATCATCTTGATAAACAGTCTGATAAACGCAGATCTGTGTAACAGTATCCAAAGAGAGCAGAAACAGTATCCAAGACAGCAGAGAAGAGAAACAAATGCTAGGACCACTCTTTCGGATTAGAGCGGGAGAAACCGTATAAATACAGCGACGGGACACAGAGATATTTACTGTGAACTCCAGGCAGTCAGTGTAACTTATTATTATTATACAGTATTAAACAGTGTTAACCAAGTCTTGTTAATTCATCAAACCAGACCCAATTCTCTCTATCCAACCAACTCCATTATACAGCCGATGATGTAAAAGTAACAGTATCCAAAGAGAACAGAAACAATATCCAAAGAGAGCAGAAACAATATCCAAAAGAGCAGAAACAGTATCTAAGAGAGCAGAGAAGAGAAACAAATGCTAGGACCACTCTCTTGGATTAGAGTGGGAGAAACCGTATAAATACAGCGACGGGACACAGAGATGTTTACTGTGAAGTCCAGGCAGTCAGTGTAACATTATTATTATACAGATTAACCAGTGTTAACCAAGTCTTGTTAATTCATCAAACCAGACCCAATCCTCTTCATCCAACCAACTCCATTGTACAGCTGATGATGTAAAAGTAACAGTATCCAAAGAGAACAGAAACAATATCCAAAGAGAGCAGAAACAGTATCCAAAAGAGCAGAGAAGAGAAACAAATGCTAGGACCACTCTCTTGGATTAGAGTGGGAGAAACCGTATAAATACAGCGACGGGACACAGAGATGTTTACTGTGAAGTCCAGGCAGTCAGTGTAACATTATTATTATACAGATTAACCAGTGTTAACCAAGTCTTGTTAATTCATCAAACCAGACCCAATTCTCTCCATCCAACCAACTCCATTGTACAGCCGATGATGTAAAAGTAACAGTATCCAAAGAGAACAGAAACAATATCCAAACAGAGCAGTAACAGTATCCAAAAGAGCAGAAACAGTATCCAAGAGAGCAGAGAAGAGAAACAAATGCTAGGACCACTCTCTTGGATTAGAGTGGGAGAAACCGTATAAATACAGCGACAGGACACAGAGATGTTTACTGTAAAGTCCAGGCAGTCAGTGTAACATTATTATTATACAGATTAACCAGTGTTAACCAAGTCTTGTTAATTCATCAAACCAGACCCAATTCTCTCCATCCAACCAACTCCATTGTACAGCCGATGATGTAAAAGTAACTGTATCTAAAGAGAGCAGAAACAGTATCCAAAGAGAGCAGAAACAGTATCATCCAAGAGAGCAGAGAAGAGAAACAAATGCTAGGACCACTCTCTTGGATTAGAGTGGGAGAAACCGTATAAATACAGCGACAGGACACAGAGATGTTTACTGTGAAGTCCACGCAGTCAGTGTAACTTAATATTATACAGTGTTAACCAAGTCTTGTTAATTCATCAAACCAGACGAATTCTCTCCATCCCAACAACCCCATTATATTTGCACAGAATTAAAATTCTGGGTTTCACATTTCAAGAGTGTGTAAACTGATTTTACTCTGTGTAAGTCTGTGTTATCACAGTTTATCGCAAGGCGTACTGATGATAGGCGAATAACGTCCAAAACGTTGACAAAAAAAATAAAAATAAAGCTGGCTATCATGGAAAAAATATCCGGAATAAATATAATTAATTACATCTAGTTTTCCTTATTTTTGTTTATTTATTTATTTATTTATTTATTTATTTTTATTTTTATTTTCCCATGTTTATATAGTTTGTATCTTTTCTGTTGCTTAAGTAATAAAACAGGATGTAGTAAACATTTTTTGAGTTTATTTTTAAATGATAATTCAAAAAATTATTAAGCTTACGTTTCCCTGTTCAACAAGGCTATTCTAATTATATTTTTTGATACACTATCTGTGAATTATTAATTATGATTAAATATGACGAATTAGAATATTATCTTTGCAACTGAATTTGATGTCACTCTTAATTAATGATATTGGTTATAATAATAGAAAAGTTATAAAATATAAAATAAATAAATAAAACTTCCCATCAACTTATTAATGGAAATTTTTTTTTTTATTAATATAAATAAATATGTCAGTTCAATGGACGTAAAATGATGAGATTTGTATTCGTTGTTGCTCTATTGTTCAGCATCCGTAATTAGTGTAAAAAGAGAAATGCGGATTAGTAGCACGTATTCTTTTTAAATAGGAAATTCCTACTTTATAAGGGGACCGCCATTCATCATATCCAATTAAGAAATAAATAAAAAAATTTAAATTGAGGAAAAACTGTAATTATTATGAGGACCTTCTTAATGAGCTAATTAAATTGGTTTCATTTCAATTGATTAATTACATTTCTTTATCACATATAATGAATTAATTTTTTCTACATATCTTTAGTATTAATTTTTTTTAATGTATCACTTATCGATGAAATTATATAGGCTTTCTTAACACTTGGTCTATCTTAATTTTCACCATAAAAACATCGTTTTTACAAGAATGGAACTTGGTATGTTCGTTTAGAAATATAATATGTTGTAGAAGGAGTGGCTTATAATGCTAAATCCAAAACGACAACAAGAAGATCTGCTGTGGCTGTCACGTGATTCTATATTTGTGAACTTTATGTATGTATCAATGTGGAAAGCTGAAAAGTAGGGTTCCACGCTTTAGGCCCGCCAACGTATTGGTGGACGAAATAGTGTTTGCGTGAAAGTTGGAAGTTCGCCATCTCGGTCGATTGTTATTTATTTATTTATTTTTTTTATGAAACATCAAAGGAATTAGCCCCAACATTTATTGGTTGTGAGTCTTTTGTTTTGAATAATATTTTAGTGGTATTAAATATTCTGTGGATAATTTCTAAACTTCTGGAATGGTAGTAAACGTAATAATTTTTTATAATTTCTTGAATGGATGTCATGGACAAGTGAATTAATATTGTTAATATTAATGAAAATACGAAGGCCTTGATTTTTATTTCTTTTTTCCTAGCTCTCCAATCCCTGATAATGATTAGCCTATTCCCTAGACGAAAGCTAGGAAATGAGAAATAAAATCATAAAAAGGGAAGGGATTAAATCGGTGGTTAGCGTGTTGGACTCCCTCGTGGATGTTCCGGGTTCGAGATTTTTTATTTCTAGGAGCCTCTACAGTTCACTGTCCGGTGATGGACAGTGTTGTCTGTAGCGAGAGAACATTGTCCGGAGGCTGGCAGTGCACAGAGAAGGCTCCGGGCGCCAATACCACAGATGTTGACGCGCCTTACAAAAAAATTAAAAAAAACAACATAAAAATCAAAGATTGGGCATTTTTCTACTTTATAATTTCCTCGAGTGATGGAAAACACCAACACAATCCACCAGACTTCAATGTCATTGGTTAATTTTAATGGAGTAGATTAGAAGAAAGAATCAGAAGTGATGTCATTTCCAGGAAAAGCGGAATTTGAAAAAAGTTTTTCAAAAAGAGTGGCAGAAAATTGAGCCTAGATTTTGTGAAAAACTTGTGAAATCCATGCCATTAATACATTAAATGACACCATGAAAAATGAATGGGTTAGCAACCGCAAGTATCCATGTTTTTATTTAATATTTTTATTGAAAGGCAAACTTGTCCGAGTTTGATTGTGAGTTAATTTTTGTATTTTTTTTACATGTTATTTATTTATTTTCAGTTTACAATGATAAATTTTTGATTCATGATTACAAACTTTGTTTAAAAATATATTGCTCTATATGAAGTAGTAATAAAATTAAATTCAAGAAAATGGTCTTCCTTCTTCACTGCAGAATATTAGTTCGTCCTACTTTCGGTGAGAGCCAGTACTTTTGGAGGTTACTTTTTCTCTAATAGACTATAAAAATGTTTATATTTATGTTAATATCTTTTTTCTGTTAAAAGTTTCAACTAGCAATAATCGCAGCTCAGGAGACCTTCATTGATTACGATATTGCCTCTGCGCAAGGTTTTTTTTCTGTTAAAAAAAAATTATTATTCATTTTATTAAAACTGAAAAGAAAACACCAACATTACATAGGGAAGGTATGTAATAATTGGTTAGCTAAGTGGTTAGCGCGTTGGACTCCCACGCGGAGGTCCCGGGTTCGAGTCCAGTGCTACCCTTAGATTTTTTCTTCCTAGGAGCCTCTACAGCTCATTGTTTAGTGATGGATAGCGTTGTCTGTAGCGAGAGAACACTGTCCGGAGGCCGGCAGTGCACTGAGAAGGCTTCGGGCGCTAATGACCATAAATGTTGAAGCGCCTTAAATTAAAAAAAAATAATAAAAAATTGACATTACTTACTGAACTGAATTAATCATGAATTGTGCAGATACAAATATTTTAAGCAAATTTAAAAGTTTAAGTATGTAACGAGTAACAATTACAAAGTTACGACATACGTGGTACCCGAAATAACGAATAGTCATCTGTTATTAAAATGTAACCAAAAATTACATCACTTATGTACAAAGTAAACGTACAATTATTAAATCAAAGTAATGAGGAAAGTTATACTTTTAAGCCAGTGGCGGCTGATGCATAAGCACTGCGTCACTGCAGCGCCCCCAGAAAATAACTACAAAAATTAATTTTTAAATTTTTGATAAAAAAAAAGTAATAATAACTATCTTTGTATAATTATTATTATTATTTAAATACCATTAATAAACTCCGTTTTTAAAAAAAAATTATTTCATCAAGCATTGCTTGATGTTATGGTGCCCAATTCGTATTATCAAAAAACGGTTATATTCGGTTATTTTCGACAAGCTTCGTTTGCTTTAATAATGTGACCCAGCTAGTGCTATTGTAGCTGTTCGCCGGGCAGTGTTGATTGTAAATGTGCGCGATATTATATAAGTTATATTACACAAAAAATATTTTTTTTAGGAGGGGGGAGTTTGTTAAAGGTTTAACTGTAAAATATACTGTTTTTAATTCAATAATACTATTTTTTATAGAATAAAGATATACAATATAATAAATATTATTTTATAGGTTTATCAAGACAGATGTTAGTGTTTGAATCCTTAAAATAAATTAAATTTTCTCAATTGACATTACCCGAAAAAATAGAAATAAAAAACAAAGGTCGTTCCATTCCTAACATTATAATTCAGCAAATAGCAGTTAGTATATGATTTCTCAAATAAATAATTTTAATGAAAAAGTTATTCAAAAATTTTATGAAGCTAAAAATTCGAAGAATGGAATCTGTTGGTTCCGCAGAGCTAGAAAGCATCAGAGATATTTTCCGTGATAGCCTGTTTATTTTTGTGGTCATTGACTGGTTTCGGGTGTTGGCCCATCATCAGGATGTTTTTGTCAAACATTGTAATAACATAGACTTGCACAGAGCAAATAGAGTTGTACAGAGCAGTGTATCAACTGTATTTGCTCTGTGCAAGTCTATGTTATTACACTGACAAAAACATCCTGATGATGGGCGAACGCCACAAAAAGAAGCAGGCTATCACCGGAAAATATCTCTAATAGTATCTGTAATTTAATAATTTATTGTTTTTTTTATATATACGTAAGTTATTTGAGAAATCATGTTTCTAGAATTTATTTTTAATTAAATACAGTTGAAGAATTTAGACATGTTCCGTTTTACTCATGCAGCACCCCCACTTGCCATCTTTACGGGGTCGTCACTACACAAGTAACAAAATGGAAAACAGCCATTATTACTTTTTATTTACAAGTGACGTAAAATAATATTCAACTGTAATTAGCCCGACATCTAGCGGCAATATGCAAAAACAATAATATATTACAAAACAAATCCAAAACAGTAAAGAATCAAGCCAGAGATCAGACAGGTTATAGAGAGTGCGAGTATTTGACTTGAATTAAAGCAATTACTAGTATTTGCGCAATTTCATTCATATAAGTTATGAACGAATTTAATACAGTTACAGAGAGAAAAAAAAAGTAATATTCAACATGCGAATAAAATATTTTTACAATTTCGTAAAAGTTGCCATACGACCGCAGCAAGTGTATAAAAAAAAAAAAAAAAAAAAAATTACCTTACGCACTGTTTGATAAATATAACTAGTTTTATAATCATTTTATTTTAAACCAATTGCATTTGCGATAACTCAATTTCGAAAATTTACTATTTGAATACTTCGTATTAAGAGAAGTTACCAAATGAATGTAAAAAATTATAAATACATCACTTACAGAAAGAAAAAAAAAAAAATGTATTACACCTACAGACTGACGTGTCGCAACGCAACATAAAAAAAAATTAATAACCCCTCTCTCGCCAAAGATATTACGTCATATCAATTAGTTTTTATAATAGGTATATAGATATAATTATAATTATTTAACAAAAAAAAGAATTATATATTAATATAATACATACTTTTGCTAGATCACTTTGGCTTAGAAAAATTTCTCGCTCTGAGTTCAAAAAAAAAAAAAAAAAAAAAAAAAAAAAAAAAATATTGCTCTTAAAACTCTTTTAAGTAGAAACTTAAATAAAAACAACAAAGTGGAAGGGCCTTGACACACAAGCTCAACGCCCCCTATATCTAAACTAAACTAACTACGCACCTAAATATTTCTAACGACGCATTTTGTTTAGTTTTTTTTTCTTTTTTTTTTTTCTTTTTTAAATTTATTTTTGTCATTTAATATGTTGTTTCTATTTTTTTTTTTTTTGAACTTTTATTACCTGTAATTAGTCATTGAATTGGTTTTGACAAATTTTGCGTGATGTGATATTTACTCGAGGATATTTTGTGTTATTGATATTTATATAAGATCTGAGCATTTTTATAATTTCATAAAAATGTATGTGTTAATAGCAAGCTCAAAAAAAAAATTAAATTTTTATTGTGAAGATTTGAATTTTCCAATATATATATAGAGAGAGGGGGGGGGATAAAAATCCCCGAAAGCTCAAAACTCGATCTTTTATTCAAGTAATCAGGGAGGACCTTACTGATTTCGATCAGCCCGATATATCTACTAACTTCCTCAGGGAAAATTCTAACAACATTCATACAAGGATGTAGTTCTAAACAGATAACAACAATTATTATAAATAATTAAAAAGCAACATTATGATTACACTTTTGCCAAGCCTTCGCTTTTGGAGGACTTGATACCTCAAACAAGCAATACCGGCAATGATCACCATATAATAACTATAAAATAATTAAGACCACAAATGTATTGCTAGAAAATGCAAAGTTTGAAGGAAATCGATTAATCAGAAGTCTGACTTTATCGCCTTAGATTTCTGAATTTGTTTCAAAAACGAAACCAACGATTTTTTTGTTGATCTGTTTTTTTTTTTTTTTGGACTTTGAAGTGTAACAAAACATCAAGAGAGTTTCATTAAAACTTGGAATGTTAAATGCACCTTTTACCATTTGTGGTAAAACTGATTTTTACGGTATTCTGGAGGATTTTCTTAACTTTTGAAACAATTCTAAACAGTCATTTCAATTAATATTGAGGATTGATAGATATATTGTCTCGTTTCTAATAATGTAGTCACATTCAGGCAACTCTGGACGCAATACAAGTTGTAATGGAACCAGCAAATAGCACCCGCATCAATCCGTCAACCATAGTGCCCCAAATCGCACGTTAACTATGCATTACACCGCGTCACGCTCACTAAAAAGTATCGCCAAATGGACTTCAACTTCGACAGCAAATCTTTCACCTAATTTCTCTTACGGTAAGAGAAATTATTGAATAATGCCGACCATCTGATGGGGAGGGGGACTTAAGAAGAATGGAAACACCAAATCAACTTTAAACATCAGTCACTACTTCAACTTCAACCTTGAAAAGTTCACCAAGCCTCTAGCAACACTTACAACAAATAAGAGTTCTAACTAGTTACATATTCAACAAGCGCTCTGTACAGCCAACTCGACCATACTACTACATTCATCACGCTACCAAATAATCATCATTTACTCATCGCTCGGTCACTCCACACTACATAACTCTATCTTGTATCCTTACTCAATAAATTCGTTAAAATATATATTCATTTTCACATTATTACAAAGCAAAGTGTCTGGAAGCCCATTTTTTAGTGTAATGTTAAGGGCAACTAACTAAGGGCAACTGTTAAGAAGGGCCTTCCGTTAAAATTCCAGGTTCAAATTTGTTAAGTATATACTTATTATTGTAATAAGTAACTTAATTATTTACTTCATTATTAAGGGAATGGGAGAGAAAATAATGGAAAGGAATCTAAAAATGTAGTATGGACTGTATGAAATGTAAAAATGGGTATGGACATATCAGAAGGATGGACCCTGAGGAATGGCCCAATCGAATTAGAGAATGGATCCCGAGAGGACGCAGAAGAAGCGGCAAGCCGAAGATACACTGGATGATGATATCAAGGAGGAAATGGCGGGGCAAGGCCTGCGAGAGGACGACTGGGAGGACAGGAAGAAGTGGAGAGACGCCCTTGATTCTCAACGGCAACCCCTTTTAGGGGGGAATGAAGCAGTGTAAAGTAAGTAAAGTACTTAATTATTACAATAAATAGCTGGCAAAGAAAGTCTTAGTTTTTTTATTATTTCATTATTAGATATAAGATCCTTGTTTAGCCAGTGCTGACCATTACTAGCCAACCAGCGGAGCAACGGCGCTTCAGCCAACTTCGACGATATGGCAGTGTTGTAGAGGGGATAACTTTGTTACTAAAGGATTAGAATGTGATGTGAGCTTTTAACAGAATTTATTACAGCGAGATTTGATAGTTTTGAAACGAATGGAATTTTGAGTTCACTCGTAAATAGATTACTAAAGTACGGTACAATTACGATATGGCGTAAGATCTTGGCTTGCAGAGTCTGATTATGTTAAGATTGTTTAGCAGTTATATAAAGTTCTGAGTCCAAATGGGTACTAAATGGTTAAGTAAGTCCATATGGGTACTAAATGTGTGGGAGATAAATTCGTCTATTATTGAACGTTGGTCAAGTAGTCTCTTTAAAAAGTTTGTAACTTTCGTTTAGTTCAAATAGTTTTGATTCAATAGTTAGTCTTGAGTGTGTGGGTCGCTTGTCTAGGTGCAGTCCAAGGTACCACATACAAAACATATTTAATAAAAATTAAAAAAATCTAATAATAACCACATATTTATATAATATAAAAAATATAACAAGTAAAAATTTTAATTACATCATCACATACTGATAAGCAATTCTTATTGATAGATCCAATAAATATATCGATTGTTGGATAAAAAAAAAAATTCAAATATAAAAACAAAATAAAATTTAAAATCAGAAGCGAACAGAGAGAAGAATGCGAAAACAACAGGCAGAACAAGAAAAAAACAAAACAAAATTTTTTTTTTTTTTACAGGTTGTTATCAATGTTATGAAAGGAAATTCATTCAAGATAACAACAATATTATTATCGGCGCTCTTTATAAGATGATAAGAAATTTATTATACGATGTAAACAACACATTTACCCATTATGAAAAATATTGTCCCATACACAGTTCAGCTGGCCGTGGTAATGTGACGAAGGTGGGGGGTTTTGTTATATAGTAATAGTAGTGGGAGAGGCTAGCAGATATTTCTCTACAAGTGTGTGCTATGTATTTAGTTATTACATTAAGAGTAATGTATTGCATCATTTATTAATATATTATATGAATACAAATTTATAGTTTATTCAAAATATATAAAAGTTATTTATTCATTGACAACATGGAATGGAGGATCTCTGCACTCAATATGATTACTTCAAATTATTGGTTTATTATATAAGTTTTCATCCTAGTTCTCAGTAGAATGACACAGGGGGAGGGACTCAAACCAAGGCACTGCAGCCTACCCGTTGAGGCTTATTGTGCCAACAAGATAGTTCTCAGTAACTAAGATATGAGTGACAAATAATCTGATGCAATGGACGTACACAATTTTCTATTTTTGCAGTTCTCAAAATTCGTTAATTATTAAATTTTTATTGAAGTGTAAACGGTATATATAACATTGATTATTGTCAATAGATGCCCGAAGTTGCGAGATTTAAGCCAATCTGGCTATTATCTCCACCACAATTAGAAAAAGAAAAATCTGGTGTGAAATACTCACACAACTTTCTCTTACTCCACGTTTCAAAATTTTAATTGACAAATTGTATGGTTAGTGTACCAAATTTAATGAAATTCGTCGAAAACTGAAAAAACTATTCAGTAAAAGCGCATTTCCGTTTAAGTAATTTTCTTGAAACTCGGAATTTTGGCCATCTATTTATTTCTAAGTAATTCTGTCTGGATAGCAGAATTGTATAATCAACCATTGTAGCACTTAGAGATCCCCTCTAAAGCATCTCAAAAGCCCCATTAAATGACTTTACCAGGAGAAATGTTTCAAATAAAAGTTGCAGCTCTTTATATGTAGTTTACATTCCTAGTTTAAAGAAAATGGAGCCATTTTCAAGAAAATACCAGAAAACTGAAAACATATATTTCAGTAAAAACTCACTTTCGGTCATCAGATTTTTTTCAAACTCGGAATTTCAACAACATATTTTATTCTAATTAATATTATTTAGATGACAGAATTGTATAGTAAACTAAAATGACTAGGTATGTAGGTTTTTATTTTATTTGTGGTGCGGTAAGCTAGGCTTATCTCAGTGAGATTATGTTTTTTGAAAATATTTCTAATTTTGTTTGTTATGTGTTCTAAATATGTTATTGAGAAATAATTTTTTTGTATAGTGCTATTATTAGTTTCGATATTATGTACGTTGGTGTTTCTTTTTTCTTTGATTTGTATGTCTTTCCAAATTCTATTTATGGTTTTTTTTGGGTATGCGTTTTCTAATAAAATGTTGTTAATTTGTTTTTTGGTATCTAGTAAGTACTCTGGGCTTGTAAGTCTGATGGCTCGAAGTATGAGGTTTTTGGCTGAATTTATTAATATATGTTTTGCATGACCTGAAAGATAATTCAAAAAGAGGTTGGATGTAATGTTTTTTTTATAAAATTTGGTATATATACATTTACTATTATGTTTTATAGTTATATCTAAGTAATTTATGGTATTGTTTTTTTCAGTTTCTTGCGTGAATTTGATTTTGGGATGATAACTGTTTAGTATGTTAAAAAATTTTTCGTTATTTTCTGTATTTATTATTATCAGTAAATCATCTATGTATTTGACTAGTAATATCGGTTTATTATTTATTTTTGTTAGGCTATTGTTAATAATGTGATTCATAGTGATTCCTGCCACCTATGTGGATAATATATTTCCCATCGGTAATCCGGCTATTTGTCTGTAATACTGCTTTCCGTATGTGAAAAACGCATTACCCAGCTACGATGTAATATCATTATTTCCCAGCGTACCACTTGATCTTTTCTATAACATAATAAATTCAAACTGGAAAACAATAAAAGAAACAACACCAATAAAAAGCAAAACAATCTTTGTAGAAGGTTTAAAATTAATGCTCAATAACGCGTTTTTCACATACGGAAAGCAGTATTACAGACAAATAGCCGGATTACCGATGGGAAATATATTATCCACATAGGTGGCAGGAATCACTATGAATCACATTATTAACAATAGTCTAACAAAAATAAATAATAAACCGATATTACTAGTCAAATACATAGATGATTTACTGATAATAATAAATACAGAAAATAACGAAAAATTTTTTAACATACTAAACAGCTATCATCCCAAAATCAAATTCACGCAAGAAACTGAAAAAAACAATACCATAAATTACTTAGATATAACTATAAAACATAATAGTAAATGTATATATACCAAATTTTATAAAAAAAACATTACATCTAACCTCTTTTTGAATTATCTTTCAGGTCATCCAAAACATATATTAATAAATTCAGCCAAAAACCTCATACTTCGAGCCATCAGACTTACAAGCCCAGAATATTTACTAGATACCAAAAAACAAATTAACATTTTATTAGAAAACGCATACCCAAAAAAAACCATAAATAGAATTTGGAAAGATATACAAACCAAAGAAAAAAGAAACACCAACGTACAGAATACCGAAACTAACAATAGCACTATACAAAATAATTATTTCTCAATAACATATTTAGAACACATAACAAACAAAATTAGAAATATTTTCAAAAAACATAATCTCACTGTGATAAGCCTAGCTTACCGCACCACAAATAAAATAAAAACCTACATACCTAGTCATAAAGACAAGGAAACATTAGAAAATAATATAGGAGTAGTATACTCCATTTTCTGTGGAGAATGCGATCTTGTAAACTAAAATAGCACTTTAGAGGAAAACCTAACCCCACACCTGCCCCAAAAGTGCCCTTAAATGAATTTTCCCAGAGAAATGTTTTAAATAAAAGTTGTAGACTTTTGTATGTGTAGTTGATATACCAGGTTTGAAGAAAATCGTTGGAGCCATTTTTGAGAAAATTGCAAGAAAGTGAAAAAAAAAAACCATCCTGAAAAGTGGTACTTCCGGTTGAGGTATTTTGTCAGATGAGCTACTGACGGATCCTATGGTTATACCTAAACGGAATATCAAGTTTCAATTTTCTACGACTTTTTCGTTTTTGAGCTATGCTGTTCAGACACACACACACACACACATAGACCATTTTTAAAAAACTATTGTTTTAGACTCAGGGGACTTCAAAACGGATATTTCCGGTTAAAACTCGATATTGAAAATTTGGCATGATTACAATACTTCTTCTTACTAGGAGTAAGAGAATGTAAAAAAAAGTACTACTAAGAAGCCTCCTCAAGCAATCTTCGCTGGGCTAACAGCAATATCTTAAGATTTTCTTAATCTCCATCTCGCCCAAGCATCCCGAGTATTGGTGAAACGAGGACAGTGACCTAGATATTGGTACACCCTTTCTCTGACTTTCTTGTCACAATTCTTTCTTATCACAAAGGACTGTCTATTTTGGATAAATGATTGGCTTTATTTAAGCATTTCCGGTGAATACTTGCCAGAATTCTCAATTGTCCTAATCAGACTTCAAGTCACCTATATTGTACACAATACACAGACCAAATCTAAATTCTAGGAATCTTAAGCCGGCTAGCCACTTGTTCAGGGAACTTGCGGATACATCATTTAACACGAACAAAGCCATACAAAAATAAGAACATTTATTTATTTATTTATTCATATAAACGGGTTTATACGCAGTTACAAGGTTATCAAATATAAAATTAAATATCTATACACTAAAAACAGTTGACACATTAATATTATGACTAAGTAATTACTAAAATATAGGTTACTATAAGACTATAAAATATTTTCTTAAGTTGTTGTAAGTATTGTATAAAAATATAAATAGTAGTTATAATAATGATAATTGAAGGTAAACATACAAGTCTTAATAGAAAATTTGTAAGTTCCTTTCCTAGTGAAAATTTAGTAAGTAATTTTTAAATTCTACAGGTGAAATATGCAGTTCGTTCGTTGATTCCATTAGTCTGGGAATAGGGCTAAATTTTAAATAGTCACTCTCGTAAATAGTTTTTGAGAATAGTATTTTCTGTCTAGTAGTAAACTTTGGCACGTGAAAATTCAGTAAGTTAAGAATATAGGAACAGTCAATTTGGTTGTGTAAGAGTTTATACATGAAAGTCAAATCAGTGTGTCGCCTCATAGAATGTAGTCTGAAAAGTCTAGTAGTTTCCATGATCAGATCGTACCGTACGTCTAAGTAAGTTCCAGTCTCCCGATACCAAAAAAGACGTAGAAATCTTCTTTGTATGCCTTCAATAGGATCAATATACGTTTTCTGATAAGGTGATCAGACAATAGAACAATATCCTAAAATAGGACGTACCAGTACCTTGTACAAAGTGACCATTACCTGAGGATCCTTAAATTGTTTGGTTGTTCTCTGAATAAAGCCTAAAATTTTGTTCGCTTTATTAATAGTCAATAGTGTAGGCAGGTTGAAAGGTTAGTTGTGTATGTAATACCAAGGTCTTTACACTCACACTTTGTATATACAGCCTGAAAAGAGGTTGATGATGGGTTTTAGCATACCCACTGGCAAACTCTAGCTTCCCAACTTACCCATTCACTCAAAGTTACATTTTCACCAATTTCATATACAGCCACTGACATCCAAAGAAGCCATAATAGATGTTTTAGGTCGCAGTGAATTTTATTTATAGCCACTTCCTCCACAGATCTAACAACTACGGACCTTACAATTGTATTTCTAATGAATAATAATTTAAAAAAGAAAGAAAAAAGAAGTAAGAATATATATTGCGATCGTGTGAAATTTTTGAAATTGATTCACCGGAAATTATGTTTTGAAGTCCCCTGAGTACGAAAAAAATGTTTTTAGCGATTGGCCTATATCTCAGTCTTTCTGCGCGCGCGCGCGTGTGTGTGTTTGTAAGTGTATATGTTAATAAAATATCTCAAAAATGAAAAATCGCGGGAAACTCCAACTTGGTATTCCGTTTAGATACTACCACCGCATCTGACATACGAAGATTTCGGGCGAAATCCATCAACAGGGAATGCGACTTAATTGAATGAATTTTTTTTTTTTTTTATTTTCGCGATTTTTCTCCAAAACAGTTCCAACCATTTTCTATAAATTTCGTATACTCTCTAAACACAGGAAACACTTTTATTTGAAACATTTTTCCGGGAAAATAGATTTATTATTTTTTTTGGCGGGTTCTAAGGGAACAGTAACGTTAAGCTTTCTTGTAAAGTATCACTTCAATACAATATACGGTTCTAGCATTTAAATTATATATATATATATATATATATATATTGTAATGTGTACATGTTTGGGCGAATTAATAAATTTAAATTATATCGAAATATATTCCTGTTATATATTTTATGATTGTAAAGTAAGGAATTTTTCCAATGTATATATTTATAAATTTGGGTTTTTTGAAGGTTGGAAGGCACAAAAGAAACAGTTAGTTGAGTCAGAGATACCTGGCCTACCCCTATCACTACATTTATTTAGGATAAAGGGAATTTCCCTCTTCTCACTTTCTCCGGGATGGAGGTAGAATATATAAGGTGAGACCCTTTTAGGGAAGAGGGTCAGTTCAAAATCTGTACTATAAAAAGAGTGAAGTCTGTCATTAGAAAAAGCCATGTTACAGTAGTGAATGGTGGAAGTGCCCCAAGAAACCCAACCTTCTTCAAGTCAGAAGATATGTAAAATATGTAAGTTTTATAAAAAGCAGTTTCTCCTAAATGACAAGACTACTTACGTTGTTATAACTCAATATTGTATTTATTAATTTGTGACATATACTTTTTATTTAAATTAAACATTTTTTTTGAATCTATATATTTAATTGTTTTTTTCATCCTCTCCAACTTCTGTATAAAACACAGACCTCACAAGATCCCTTTAGAGAAGATTTCAAATATGAATTATAATAATTAATTATTAATTAACATATTTAATTTACCCTCCTCGCCCCAAAGCCAATCATATTACAATACATTGAAAGTATTGTAAGAATTCCAAATTTGAAGTAAAATCGGTTAACCGGAAGTGCTACTTTAAAGGATAGGTTATTCGAAAAGTTACTGTACAAATTTTAACGTATTAAGTTTAGTTGAATCATTAAAAAAAAAAATTAAATTTTAGTAGTTATGCGGAATTTGTGGCGTTAATAAATTTCATAAATGTTATATGCAGTTAGTTCAATGTTATTGGTACGTTCTACTGGACTATAATATAATCACTTCTGTAGCTGCCATGTGGTTGGTAGATAGGTATTTGAAACCATTTCTAAATTTTTTGAAATAATAAATGAGTAAATCAAGAAAATTTTCCCTATAATCTGTATTAACAAGAGTGAGAGAACGTCTTTATCCGCTGCAGACATTTTTTTATATAAAAAGTGAAAGTGCAAACAACAGTGGCTTGTTATTAAGGCAATCCTCCCCACCTTCCAAACTTTATTGATTATTTATAAGTATAATAATATCCCGGATAATGCTCTGCACCTGAAAGTCCGATTCATCATTCACAGAATTAAACAGCAAGCAAACAAATTTTTTTTTTTTTTTTTTTTTTACATTTTTTTGACGGAGTAGGGGCTGAACTACTTGAAGAATGGCACAGAGCGAGAGTAAGAGAACTCATCTTTTCAAGGACGTCCAGGGAAGCTGTGAATCCGGCTTTTTATTTGTTATTTTTTATTTTATCATTCTAAATAAAAATAATAAAATATGAGGAAAAAATATTATATATATATATATATATATAAAGACCTTTCACCTAATATTTATTATAATCTTTGTTTGAATTTATAATTATATGATTTTTTTTTTATATATTATTAATTCAGTCAATTAAACACTTGTAAATATCTTAAATTTATTATTATTATTATTATTATTAAAAACCTTCAGAATTTTGTTTACTATCCAAATTATTAATTTTGTTAACTTCTGTGGAATTTAAGAAATAAAAAAAAACTTTTTTTTTTTGTTTAAAGTGTGTTTAACTGAGATAACAGTTACGCACAAAAGGTTATATTATTGTAATCTGTTTTTTTTATTTTTATTTTGTTATTTTTTTGCCGAAATTATATAACAACTATCTGTTTTTGAAAGACTGAGCTAACAAATATCAGTTCACATACCTCAGATATGGAACCAGACACATAACAACATCTTACTCCTTGGACAGGCAAGAAAAAGTATTTGTAATTGTGTCAAATTTACTATATCGAGTTTTTCCCTGGAAATATACATTCTGAAGTCACCTGAGTCAGAAAAAATGGTTTCAGGAAAATGGTCTGTGTTAAAAAGAAAAGAAAAGAATAATCGCAGAAAGATAACACTTCCGTTCCATTTAAGTATCCACCATGGGATGCTACAGTAAGTTTTTGTGACAAAAAAAATCTTCAACCGAAATAACCAGTTTACTGAGTGTGGTTTTTTTTTTTTTTATTTGCAATTTTCTCAAAAATGGCTCCAAAGATTTTTTTTCTTTGAAAACTTTGAATATAAACTACACATATAAAATACCTACAACAATTTATTTGAAACATTTCTCTGGGAAAAAATTCATTTAAGGAGGACTTTTAGGGGGAGAGATGGGGGGGGGAGTTATGTTTTCCTATAAATTGCTATTTTATTTTATTATAAAGCTAGCTAACCCGACTACGCTTCACTGTGGTTCAGTCTGATTTTTAGGCATAACCATGCGTGATTTTGATAATTTATTACGATGCTTTGGAATACCCTGTCAACTAATTCTTCTTTTGAACGTAAAATGTTGCAGAAATTAGATGGGAAGGTGATTTTTCCCGTTTCCGGATTTGTAGGAGCAGTGCCGTTACCGAGTTCGAGTAATTGTCTTGAAAATATGGCAGCTGTTGGATCGTTTTGAAGTTGAACTCTCATATTCGTTGTTAAATGAATTTCTTTTTACTGTGCTTCAAACACTGAATATTTCAAGCAGGCATGCAATTCATCAGCTAGTGTTGAGCGAGCTAACACTGGAAGCGTTTGCCAGAAGTCACCGGCTAGTAACACCAATGCCCCACCAAATGGAACCTGATTATTTCGCAAGTCTTTCAATGTATGGTCTAATAGTTCCAATGACTTCTTATAAGCCATTGTACACTCATCCCATACAATGATTTTTCGCTCGCCCGAAGAGCCTTTCTCATTCCTGATTTTTAGAAATTTGTTACTTGTTGGGTTTTCTGTGAAGTGCATGTTTAAGTCATGCCAGTTTAAGAGCTGAATTGCGCTATTCTACCTCCTTCCATCAACGTAGCAGCAATACCTGAAGAAGCAAGTGCTAACGCAATATGGCCGGATATGCAACGGATTTTAGCTCGGAATTTCCCGTTTCAGTGGGAACTTCGGAATAGAGGTACTTATAAGTAGTTGAGAAAAAGATTCAGAGAGTGAGCCGCCATCGCTACGCATCTGAGTCTGTCTATTTCTGCCAACCTCGCGAAACGCTAGAAGTTCCCGTTTCCGTGGGAACTTCGGCGTAAAAAGTATATAGAAATGCAACGTTGTGTAAAAATTTCAAAGCCAATCCATCGACTACTTTTCAAGTTTTGCGGCCACAAACATATGGATGCTGAATTTATATATATATATATAGAGAGAGAGAGATTATTCTATCATTTCTGTAACACTAATTAGAATTAAATATGTTGCCAAAAGTCCAAGTTTAAGGAAAATCTGTTGACCGGTAGTGCGACTTTACTGAAAAATTTTCAGCACTTTTTTCCATAAAAACATCGACGAATTTTATTGAATTAAATATACTAACTATGAATACAGAGAACTATCACATTTTTATTTGAAATTTATTTCCAAGAATGTTCATGTTAAAGAAGTTTTGGTGGAGGTGGGGGGATTATGGTTTCCTTAAAAAAGTCATTTTATTATGTTTCAAGATATAATGGGTATGAAGAAGGAGAGAAAATGGTTTGGTTTAGATGAATAAAGTAGAAGTGAAGTTGAACACTGTATAATTAAAAGTAACACTGACTGCGCTGAACTTTACACTAAAGTATATAAAATGGTAGAGAAAAAAGGTTGATGACGCGTAGTGACTGCTGTATGAACTCTGCTATATGACTTTTATCTCTCCTGTCACTGTATTTAAGCAGTTTCTCCCACTGTACTCCGAGAGAGTGGTCGTGTCATTTTTGTCTCTCTCTCTCTCTCTCTAAATACAATTAATTTCGACTTAATTTCCAAAATTACTGTTAATAACATACATATACCTTATGTTACGACTGCGAAATGTTTAGGTGTGACGATTTCTAATACATTATCTTGGAATAGCCATGCTAGTAATATTTGCAATAGTATTTATAAATCTCTATACCAGCTAAAACT
Source organism: Triatoma infestans (assembly GCA_011037195.1). Classification (NCBI taxonomy): domain Eukaryota; kingdom Metazoa; phylum Arthropoda; class Insecta; order Hemiptera; family Reduviidae; genus Triatoma; species Triatoma infestans. The sequence continues at coordinate 29,460 of JAAEAF010005831.1, forward strand.
CCATAAAAATATGTTGCCTATATCTCTCCGTAAACTGCTAGTTAGTACTCTCATACGTATTTCCTCATTTTGATTACTGTTGCCTGGTATATGCTGATCTTACCTCGGAACTTAACACCAAACTCCGGAGATCACTTAACTCTTGTATCCGTTTTATATAAAATATTAGGAAAGACGAACATATTACACCACATTACTTTACTTTAAACTGGCTTACTGTTGACTACCGTAGAAAATACTTTATGGGTAATTTCATATACCAATTGTTTAGGACACAGACTCCAAAATACTTATATGACATGTTTACACAAAAAGCAGCACTAGACTTAAGAACCACAAGGACTGTCGATTCCAGACTTTACATACAACCACACAGGACTGTATCAAAACTCTTTTACTGTTGCTGCCAGTAGACTTTGGAACGACTTACCTACTGACTTGACCAACAAGAAATCACTGCCTAGTTTTAAGTTTTTCTATTACAATCATTTGTTTGAACTGTACAAAGGAGATTTTTAAGTTTGTATATAGAAGTTATTTTTCTTTTTTGTTTTGTTTTATATTATTATATTAATAATTATTATTGCTATTATTATTATTATTGTTTTATTAATTTATTATTATTAGTAATTTTTATATATGTACATATTTTATACAAAATTATGGATGTAAATAGTTATTAAGATTTTATTTCAGTTTAATCTTTCAGATCAGAGAAAACATTTTTAAAATTGTAAATTTTATTTGTTGCTCTTAAGGGACATAAGTCCCAGAGCATAATAAATTTATCTTTCTTTCTTTCTTTCTCTCTCTGCTATGGATCCCTCTCTTTGGATCCTATTACATTAGATGCCTTCATTGACTTAAAAAAAAATAGAAGACAAGTAAATATTTAGTAAAATTGATAAGTTTGAAGAAAATATGTCAATTACTTAACTAATTGTTGTGGTTGGTTTCGCAGAGCTGGAAAGCATTTGCTTTGTGCAAGTCTATGTTATCACACTGTTTGACAAACGCATCCTGATGATGAGCGAACGCCCCGGAAACCGGTCGATGACAACAAAAAGAAGCAGGCTATCACGGAAAATATCTCTAATTACAAAACTATGTAGGTTAGGGTAAGAGAAAGTCGTGTGAGTGTTTCACACCAGATTTTTTTTTTCTTTTTACTTTCTCTTACTCCTAGTTTTTTTTAAAGAGGGGGGAAATGCTACTTACGCACATCAATAAGCCGGACTCCATATAAATATGTCTATCGGCTAAAAACCCCCATCATACACCTGAGCCTAGCCTGGATTCGCTTTCTCAGTACTGCATCAGGCTAGGCTCCTTAACCTAGCCGTAAGAGGCCCCTTCTCCCATATTCACCTCTACACGCTTAGTCGACATTACCTCCCAGACAAAGGAAGTAACCTTTGTCCAGTTGTTGCGACTACTCAACAGAGTCTGGGCAAACCTTCCAGGCACCAGTTCCCCGACCTCCTGCTCAAGGTTACTTCTGGGTCGAGCCCACCTTTCACATTCGAAACCGTGTGCCGAGCATCGTCGCATGGAGCTTGGCAATACAAGCAGGCCGATACCTCTTCTTTACCTACCTTTTTCAGATAGTCTCTGAAGAATCCGTGTCCGGAAAGGACTTGGGTCAAGGGATAATTTACCTCACCATGGCTTCTACCAACCCAGCTTCTAATGTCTGGAATTAAGATAGCGGTCCAGCGGCCTCGGCGATCCGCATCCCACTCTTCTTGCCACGCTGCCATGGTACGCTCTCGCTCTTCCCTAGCTATTTCCACGCGATTATTCTCTCCCCGTCTGGCATAGATTCTTGCACGCTCCTGAGCTAGGAGCCCTCCTATAGGTATAACCCCGGCTATTACCAAGACGGCCGGCTCCAACCTCATACTCCTAGTAAGAGCAAGTATTGTAATCGTGTCAAACTTTCGATATCGAGTTTTCACCGGAAATATCCGTTTTGAGGTCCCTGAGTCCAAAAAAGTGGTTTTTAGCAAATGGTCTGTGTGTGTGTGTATGTGTGTGAACAGCATAGCTGAAAAACGAAAAACCGTAGAAAGTTCAAACTTGATATTCTGTTTAGGTATCACCATGGGATCTGACCCTACGTTATCTGTCAAAACTCCTCACCGGAAGTACCACTTTACTAGTTTTTTTTTTTTTTTACTTTTTTGCGATTTTCTCAAAAATGGCTCCGACGATTTTCTTAAACTTTAAACATCAACCACACATACAAAGAGCTACAACTTTTATTTGTAACATTTCTCCGGGAAAATTCATTTAAGGGCATTTATGGTGGAGGGGTGGGGTTAGGTTTTTATCTAAAGTGCTGTTTTAGTTTATTAGACAATTCTATCATCTAAATAATGCCAAATAATTAGAATTAAGTATGTTGTTGAAACTCCGAGTTTGAAAAAAAAATCGGATAACCGGAAGTGCGTTTGTTTTAACACTTTACTAAATGATTTTTTTCACTTTTTCACGAATTTCTCAAAAATGGTTATGACAATTTTCTTGAAAATTCCTGTATAAACTAAACATACAAAGATCTAAACTCTTATTTAAAACATTTCTCTGGGAAAATTCATTTAAGGGCACTTTTAGGGGAGGGGTAGGGTTATATTTTTCTCTTAAGTGCTTTCATAGTTGATTATACATACAATTCTATCATCCAAACAAAATTAATTAGAAATAAATAGATAGCCAAAATTCCGAGTTTTGTAAAGAAATTTAGTAAACCGGAAGTGCTCTTTTACTGAACAGTTTTCGACGAATTTCATTAAATTTGGTACACAAAAACTATACAATTTGTAAATTATAATTTTGAGAACTGGAGTAAGAGAAAGTTGTGTGAGTGTTTCACACCATTCACAATTTCTACACTTATTACACCAGGTTTTCCTAATAGAGACGGTATCGATCTCTTAGCTAAATGTTTATATTGTTGGTGAACAGAAAAGATCCTTGAAGCGTCCGAGGGTCATGTATAGGTATATACTGTGAGAAATATGACAATAAAATGTCTAAATCCAGGGAATAATTTCTTAGATCAAAGAGAAAAACCATTTATGTGAATCAAGGATTTTCTCTAACTGAATTCACACAGTTATTATTGATGAATAATAACCGCATCCCATTCCCCAAAAGCTACCCATAAATGAATTTTTCCAGAGTAATGTTTTAATAAAAATTGTAGCACTTAATAAAAACATTGGAGCCATTTTTTTTTGAAAAAAATCAAAACAAAAAAATGAAAAAAAAAACGGTTAAGTAAAGTGGTAACTGCATGTTTTGGCAGACAACTTACTGTCGGATCTAAACAGAATATCTAATTTTGAACTTTCTGTGATTACCATTAGCCGAGCTATGCTGGTTCACATACATACACCATTTTCTAAAAACCCCTTTTACTTTCTCTTACTCCTAGTAAGGTAAGAGGAAGTATTGTAATCTTTTCAAATTTTCGATATTGAGTTTTCACCGGAAATATCCGTTTTGAGGTCCCCCTGAGTCCAAAAAAGTGGTTTTTAGCAAAGTGTGTGTGTGTGTGTGTGTGTGTGTGTGTGTGTGTGTATGATGACAGCATAGCTCAAAACGAAAAATCGTAGAAAGTTCAACTTGATATTACGATTAGGTAATACCATAGGATCTACGGTGCGTTCTGCCTGTCAAATTTCCTCAACCGGAAGTACCACATTACTAGTTTTTTTTTTTTTACGTTTTTGCGATTTCTCAAAAATGGCTCCGAAGATTTTCTTTAAACTTTTAATATCAACTACACATACAAAGAGCTACAACTTTTATTTGAAACATTTCTCCAGGAAAATTCATTTAAGGGCACTTCTGGGGGAGGGGGTGGGGTTAGGTTTTCATCTTAACTGCTGTTTCAGTATATTAGACAATTCTGTCATCTAAATAATGTTAATTAGAATTAAATATGTTGTTGAAATTCCGAGTTTGAAAAAAAATCAGATAACCGGAAGTGCGTTTGTTTTGACACTTTACTAAATGATTTTTTTCATTTTTTCGCGATTTTCTCAAAAATGGCTCCGACGATTTTCTTGAAACTTCGTATACAAAATAAAAATGCAAAGATTTACATCTTTTATTTAAGATATTTCTCTGGAAAAATTCATGTAAGGGCAGTTTTAGGGGAGGGGTGGTGTTGCAACTTCCCCTAAAGTGGTATCATAGTTGATTATACAATTCTATCATCCAAACAAAATTAATTAGAAATAAATAGATGGCCAAAATTCCAAGTTTTAAGAAAATTCTCAAGCCGAAAGTGCGCTTTTACTGAACAGCTTTTTCAGTTTTCGACGAATTTCGTTATATTTGGTACACAAACTATAACATTTGTTAATTATAATTTTGAGAACAGAAGTAAGAGAAAGTTGTGTGAGTGTTTCACACCAGATTTTTTTTTTTTGGATTTAGGGACCACAAAACTTGTATTATTTATTTATTTATTATTTATTTTACATCTACATTCTACTCTTAGGTATATAATAGATGGAGGTGTGCCTTGACACATATAAGTATATAAATATACAAATATAAATTTATAGAAATAAAAACATATATTAATAAACTTAAAACAACCATCTACCATAAGGTCCGAAATAAGAAATTATAACTTAAAATTACATAGAGTAAAGTAACTTAGAAATAACAAAAATAGATGAATAGATAAATGAGAGAAGATAATTGAAAAAAAAGAAAAAGTTTCGTTAACTTAACAGAAATATAAGTTCAAGTCATAAATTTTAACGTGTAAAATTATTATAAAGATTTTAACAACTACCACCACCTAGTTAGGGGGGGAGGGTGTAAATACAAAATTTTAACTACAGTTATAACAGTGGTATTTTTTTATTTGTTATCTTTTTAACACAATTTTTCTAAAATTTTAAAGAACAAATAAAGGAAATTTTAAATATCTAAAAAAAGTACTCAAAACAATGTAATTCTAGTGAAAACTCGATATAGAAAATTTGACACGATTACAATACTAGGGGTGTATGAGAAAATAAAAAATATACTATCAATAAAATGGTATTCAAATCGTCAGGCTCTCTCTGGTTAACAGAGACTACTCTCTGTCTTAGGCAGGCTAGAGTGGGAGAACCTGTGTATATAAGCCAGTGAGAATCTATCTAGAGGATATCTATCAGATTCAACCATAATCGCATCGTGTCATATCTCTACTTCCACCTTTTATTCTATCAGTTTCATTATAAAGTCCAGTGCAGTCAGTGTAAACTTATAGCTACATTATAACAGTGTCTTCATATCTCGTTCATTCAATCAAACCTAATTTCTCTCCTCATCAACTCCATTATATAGAGCAACAAAGAATTCTTTTTTTTTAAAAACTCCTCTGGCCATTCCTGTACAAACATCTCATTATACTATCGATAGTTTAACTAGAAGATCTTCCTAAAGTAGCATTTTCGGTTGACGGATTCTGATGAAGCCTTCGTACGGATTGCGTAAAAAAAAAAAAAAAAAATTGAGTGAAACACTCACATAACTTTCTCTTACTCCTTTTCTCAAAATTATAATTGACAAATTTTATAGTTTGTGTACCAAATTTAACAAAATTCGTCGAAAACTGGAAAAAAAAACTGTTCAGTAAAAGCGCACTTCCGGTTTACTAAATTTCTTAAAACTCGGAATTTTGGCCATCTATTTATTTCTAATTAATTTTGTTTGGATAGAATTGTATAATCTACTGTCAGAGCACTTTAGAGAAAAACATAACCCCACCCCTTCCCAAAAAGTGCCCTTAAATGAATTTTCCCAGAGAAATGTTTTAAATAAAAGTTATAGCTCTTTATATACGAAGTTTCATGAAAATCGTCGGAGCCAATTTTGAGAAAATTTCGAAAAAGAGAATATATCATTTAGTAAAGTGGTAAAGTACACGCACTTCTGGTTATCCGATTTTTTCAAAATCGGAATTTCAACAACATATTTAATTCTAATTAACATTATTTAGATGACAGAATTGTCTAATAAACTGAAATAGCACTTCAGATGGAAATCTAACCCACCCCTCCCCCAAAAGTGCCTTTAATGCATTTCCTTGGAGAAATGTTCAAATAAAAGTTGTAGCTCTTTGTATGTGTGGTTGATGTTCCAAGTTTAAAGAAAATCATCGGAGCCATTTTTGAGAAAATCGCAAAAAAGTAAAAAAATCCAACTAGTAAAGTGGTACTTCCGGTTGAGGAATTTTGACAGATAACGTACTGTCAGATCCCACAGTGATAACTAAACGGAATATCAACTTTCTATGGTTTTTCGTTTTTGAGCTATTCTGTTCACATGCATGCATACATACACATACACAGACCATTTGTTAAAAACCACTTTTTTGGACTCAAGGGACCTCAAAACGGATATTTCCGGTGAAAACTCGATATCGAAAATTTGACACGATTACAATACTTCCTCTTTACTAGGAAGTAAGAGAAAGTAATAACAAAGTTGAGCTTATTGCTAGTTGTCTATAGTGAATAATTTTGTTTAACTCCGTATGAATAAAATCACATAGCCATATTATGCACACAGATCGGCACACTCTCCCTCTTACAGCAAATAAGAGAACGTCAAAAATCAAAACAAATTCTAAAGTTTTTTTTTTTGGCAACTTGAACACAAAAAATGAATGTATCAATGAAAAATCTTGTACACACTAACTCTAAAAATGGTTTTATATAACCTTTTAATCTTTAGAAATGAGTAAACAAGTAAATAACTTTCAAAGTCAACAGCCTTCACAAAACTATAATAATCTTCATTTAAATAAATATTTTGGAATTTAATTAATAAAGGACAACAATATATTTGTTTTATCAACTCTTTTAATCAAAATAAATCAGCTGTTAATTACGTATAAGTAAACATATGTTTTTTTAAATATAATTAGTAACCTCCACAAAAATTAAATAACAATAATTAATCATTATTATTTTTATTTTAATAATAATAATAAAAAAATAAAAACCTTCAAACAAGGTGTAAACAAGTAAACAACGAAGTAAATCAAATGTACATTATTATTTTTATTACAATAACATACAAATTCCCCAACCTTATCTAAAACATAAAAATAATGTTTTAAGAGAAACCAATTAGCCCATTATTTGCAGCAAAGACTATTAAAATAACAATATTAATAAAAAAGTATTGAATATAATAATACCAAGGGATTTTTATTTATTTTTTAATAAATGAACTTAGGAGGATATTCTAAATTTATAAATAATATTAATTGGAAAATTACGTCTTTGAAATTTCAACTAATAACTACCAGGAAAATTGTCTTTATTTATGTTTGTTTTTTTCTAACTAGCAGAGGAAAATTAACAGAATCAAAGTACATAAATCTTCCTAGGAATATAATAATTATTAGTTGCATTTCCTTACCCCCACTATGCAATATAAAATTTTGGCAATCTGCTCAATTACTATGTCATCTGCCACGTCACATGAGACGTAACACATCTCCATATCACGAATTTGCTGGCAGCGTAAGCGATATGGTCATTCTATCATTCCTCGCAAGATGCTTTTGTAGATTCCTATTACAGATTTTCCTTCTGATAGAATGTTGAAGACTTTTGTTTTCGAACATTCTTAGGAAGACAGGTCAAGATTGGGTCCGTCTGGAGTGATGCCTGATAATTACCTCCGGTGTTACATGATGGATGGTTCCAGAATGGATGGTAGGTCTGAAACTGCGGTCTATTTTGAGACCGGAGATTATTTGACAGTATCTTTTCAGCCTTCCAGACTGATTTTTATGCTATTCTTTGTTTTGTCTTGGATGGGAGGATACTTAACACTAACTTAGAAGGTGTTTGTATCTGCTCGGGCATGTCTGCTGTTGGCGAGTCATCTGACATATGTCTGTCAAGCTTCCAATCATGGACAGCTTCACAGCATTCATCCTTACGGATGAACACAGCTGGTTGTCGGCAGTCCAAAATGCTCATCAGGGGTCTGGACAGGGCTATTAGTGAGACGTTGCTATGTCTTTCACGGAGCTGTTTCAGGCATCTGGTTGGATCGCTTACTGGACATTGTGGTTTAAGGAGATATCTCTACGTAATGGGGCTTATGCCGGATCTATTTTGTAAAGATATGGGTTTTTCCTATTATTATATAAATTGAAGATAGGGACTTTATTTTTATACTAAAAACTGCTTATCAAAATAAAACATTGACTAAACAGTATCCAAAACATAGTTTGTAGTATCAAAAATCTGGTAGAAAACACTCAAACCGTTTAGTTCTGGCCTTCGCAACCACCTAGGTTCGCTACCAAATGTAACTTTCCACTTTTTCTCACGATGCTAGGTCAATAAAGTCAAACCCTCATTAAATTTAAAGTCAAAAACTCCACTTTTGTTTATAAAAGTTAAATACACTAAAATAATAATAATAATTATAGAAAACTATGAAGTGCAAAGAGTAGTGTCCTGTAACCTGTTTTTAAAAAAAAACTCATTCCTGTTTTTTTTTAAAAAATAGGCTTCATTTTTAAATAAATAAATACAAAAAAAAAAAATCAAATCACAGAGGTAATAAAAGTGTCCTCATGCACCCACATGACATAAACTTATTGCATAAAGGAATAAAAGCAAAAGCGTGAAAGACCGGATATATAATGACACAGAAAGTTTGCTAGACAGACCTACGCACTTGCAATATTCTTCCCACCTACGAATATTTAAAATAATGCCATGTTTTTCCGTCGATAGGTTCGTGATGGAGAAATGATCATCTCCATGGTTTTTACAACTCCGAACATTTCACAAAAGGAAGAAACATATAAAATAAAATTTATGCTTGTTAAATAAAACTTGTTGGTTGTCTGCATGAACTACTAACAACGATGATCCAACGACTTGCCTACTAAAATTGGCCGATATTTACATGTTCTCTAATTTTTCTTGCCATACGTTGGTTGGGAATTTTTTAGAAGAATGAGGAGGGAGGAGGTGGTTAGGTTTGCCAAAATTAGGCGCCTTTCTCTTTTTCCTTGGTCCCGAGCCGTTTCCTTGGTGTGTCTTTAAACACATGTTTATCCAAGCTTCTAGTATGGATAATTTCACAGCATTCATCCCCTATGGATGAGTTCAGTAGATTGTCGGCAGTCTAAGATTAGTGAGATGTTGCTTTGTCTTTTACAGACCTCTCTCAGGCCGTGTGACCGGCATTTATGTGTGAAGATCGTATAAGAAATTTAAAGAAAACACCATCTGGTTGGGTCCCTTACTGCCTATTGTGGTTTAAGGAGACACCTGTACATAATAGAGCTCATGCCAGACCACTTTGGTAGAGTCTGTGAGACTTAAGAAGAAACACCCTCCATCTTATTTATGACAGTTTGTTTAGATTGGGAACAGATTAGGTTCAGGAAGACCTTTGGTCGCAGCAAAATGTCTGTGGCAGAGCTTAGGCTATTTCCCTTTAAGGTTATACTCCGATTGTTAGGACCGTGGTGAATCTTAGATGGGTTAGAGACCCGGTTATGTTGTTTTTCTTTGTGTGTCTATATGGGCCTCATCTGATTTGTTGTAGTGGTTTTTGGATAGCGTAGGGTTTGGTACCTTCCCACAGACGAATAATAATAATAATAGACTAGTTATTGATGTGAATTAATAATACAAACTCAGCTAATTAACATACTAATAATAAATTCAGTACCTAGTTGTGTGAAACCACAATATATAAAAGACAACAACGAGACATTTGTAGAGACGTAAAGCTGTTATTTCATAAGATCAAAGTAAACAAATGTGGAAATGGAAAACACATAGTTATTACATTTCTCAATTTCTAATTAATTAACAAATTTTCCACAATTTTAGAATGTCCATAATATATTTGTATTGATTACTACTGAGTAATGGAGTTGTATATACATTAATGTACCATTTTGTTGAAAGCTGAATATCTATCGCCCATCAGATTTCGGTGAAATAAATTTTCTCAAAAAATATATAAGAAAAGAAAAATCACATCTGAATATATATGTAGGAAAAAAAAGCAAATTTTAAAGTAAATCTTGGAAACTTTATATAAAAACTTCAGAATAAGGTGTAGCCGATCCCTCATGTTATGAATTATGATTGCATTATCATGGAATAAAAGAGAAATGTAGTGTGAAACGTTCACATGACATTCTAATATTGACATCAGAATATGTTCAAGTGATAAGATGCATTAAAATAAAAAATCTGGTTAACATAAAATGAGAGATGATGCGGTACATGTTATCTGCGCAAGAAAGGTAGTAATCTTTAAGTGATTATGTTATAATCCGATGTGGTATGTGTATATTGTAAAGGAGGGGGGGGGGGGTGAAGGCGTTGGCGTCTGAGATTGCTCACGTGCCCCTGGATATCCAACTAAACGAACAACAGCAATCGCCAGCACAGCCTAAGTTCTCTTATATTGAGCCGCGCGACGCAGAATGGCTGAATAGCCGATGTCATGGCGTTGTCGATGCATTATATCTGTGTAGTTGCCATTTGTGTAGTCTAAATGAACGAGAGGATATGTTCCACTACTTATGTCAATGTTCTGCACTGGCTCATATTCGTCAATTACACTTTGGAATAGGCTCACTTTCATCACAGTTTGTGATTTCTTACCTCTCCAATATAACTGATTGCCTTGTTTTTGTAAAATTTGTTCAACAAGCTCTAGATTATAGAAATAAAGCCAATCATTAATACCTACGATTTCATAATTAATAATTATAATAAAACAAAATAGTAATTTTCTTTGTTATGTGTAATTTTGATTTTCTTTTTATGTATACATTAATAACCAAACTCTGGGAGATGGCTTCATACCATGCTATACGTAATACCAATTTAGTTTTTTGAATGTAATATCTTCTTTTAAATAAAGTGTATTATTATTATTATATCTGTGTAGTTAACATCTAAGCTTATTATTATTATTATTAATAATTATTAATTTCCCCGAAAGTGCCGGGCTTAAGCTAATATAGCCCTTTTTCACTTTGAGGAAAAACACGCTCCTAAGAAGACTTCCCCAACAATCTACCGGTCTGACTACAATATCTCAAGATAACTCTGAACTCCAACTTGGGAACTTGGGAGAGCTTCCCCTTGAAAGTGCTGTCCTCCTCCCAAATATGCGAAACCTAGTATTGGCAAAAGGACCTCGATAATGGTATATAGTTTCTTTGACTGCCTCATCGCAATTCTGACACAAAGGAATAAGGCATCCTGCATATTTTGAATAAATGACTCGCTTCCCAGGCGTGTCCTGTAAGTACATCATCCAGGACTCTCAATTGTATCTTACTCAGCGAGAGAAAATATTTCAAATCTCCTTGTCCTAAATCTTCTAACTTGGAGGCAACCCACCGGGATCTTCTCCAGTGCTTCTCCATTCCAAGCTTATAGAATATCACTGCGGCCGTTTTAGAGATAATTCCAAAAAACTATTTTGTAAAATCGTACCCCCATTTTACGAATGACCTTCAAATTTGGAATTCTAGCAATGTTTGCTATGTATATTTTACAGGTCGTGGGGAACCATATATTTTGCTGGAATGTCACATTAGGAGAGGAGAGCTTAACGTTGCTGCCCCCCCCCCAAAACATGAGAAAAATCAATTTTCTAAGTTCCTAAAGTGATTGGCATTTATGTGTGAAGATCGTATAAGAAATTTTAAGAAAACCATGGGAGCCATTTTCGAAAAAATCGCGAAAAACTGCGGGGCAGACAGTAAATGGATTTTGACGTTCCAAGTTGATGGATTTTGACCAAATCTATGATTTGTGGTGATAGTTGGCATAGTTTTATTTAGAGCTTAAAGTAGATTAAATTATGATTATCAATAAGCGTATAACTACTGTATGCAGACGATCTAAAAAATTTTTAAATCTATTAAAAGTGAGAGTGATACATATATTTTACAACAAAATATCAACAAATTAATCGAATGGTGTGAAAAAAATTTCCTCAGACTAAATATGAATAAATGTTCTGTGATGAATAAGTGTTCTGCAATGTGCGGCACTACATTACAGGTTACTAATGCATTTAAAGATCTCGGTGTAAATTTTGACTCTTCACTCACTTTCACTAACCATATCGACAATATACGTCACAAATCTCTAAAAAGACCCTCGGTTTTTTGAGCAGACACACTAAATATTTCAAAAAAATCTTTTTCTTGCGTAATCTTTACTGCTCCTTAGTAAGATCACAATTAGAATACGCATCAGTGATCTGGTCACCATATTACAAACTCCTTTCTAGATCCATTGAAAAAAATTCAAAACAAATTTTTCAGAATGGTTGCATACAAAATAGGAATGCAATACAAAGATATAAACTATGAGAATTTGCTCAGTTTCCTCAACTTAAACACTCTTTCTAATAGAAAACAACATTTCGATATCCTTTTCCTTTCCAAAATAATAAACAATGAAATAGACTGGAATTGATATCCTATCCCTAATTAATATCCATGTCCCTTCCTATAATACTCGTAGTATCCTTCCCTTTGAAATAAGTCACCAAAGATATAATTATCAACAATATTGTAACATAAATAGAGTTATGAATAACTGTAACCAGCAGTTCAGTCAGAAAAATACTAAAACAACTCTGAAAATTATTATTAATTAATATTAATTAAATTTGTCTAGTTTTTAAATTTCATATCTATTTTATATTTATTTTACTTTTCAAAACCATTTTCAGTTTATATATAGTTTCTGTTTAGTAAGATTATAATTTTTCAAATGTGATTTTTTTATGATAAATTGTATCATAAAATGTTTATTATATATGACAATAATAATTTTGTTATTAGTGTATAAAGTTTATATGTATGTAAAAGTAGCTAATTAGTTTATTGATAGCTTAGATGTTTATATTTTTTAAGTGATAGGCTTCAGCCTGTATATATATATAAATAAATAAAATAAATAAATAAATGGCAGTGGTAGTATTCAATACTTGTGAAAACCAGAAAAGCAAATCGATGGAAATATCGGCAGTACTTAACAAATCCCACGGCGAAAAATCACCGTCCCAGGACCCCTAACCTTCAAAAAAAAAACTTTCGCATCATGAATGTAGCAACTAAAGCTCAAGTTCAAGTATACTTTCCCTCTCACATTAAGACTATAAATGTAAAAATTAACAAAATGAAAGTATGGCCAAAATAAAAATAAAATTAAAAACTGTTAGTATTTCATTGCGTGTTTTTTTAAAATTTATAACACACCTCTGCCTGTTTTCAGTATTATTTAAAAATTAAAAAAAAATTCCTCAGATATTTACAACACAACAAGTCAAAAATTTATTACACTTTCACATGAAAAAATATAAAAAAAACCTTTTTACTCTCCTGCCTTCCACATTAACCTATATATATACATATTTATTTAATGGTGATTAAAAATAAATAAAATAAAATGAAATAGACTATTGAAAATAAAGAAAAACTAAAAAAAATCTGGTGTGAAACACTCACACAACTTTCTCTTACTCCAGTTCTCAAAATGATAATTGACAAATTTTATAGTTTGTGTACCAAATTTAATGAAATTCGTCGAAAACTGAAAAAACTGTTCAGTAAAAGCGCACTTCCGGTTTACTAATTTTCTTGAAACTTGGAATTTCAGCCATCCATTTATTTCTAACTAATTATGTTTGGATGATAGAATTGTATAATCAACTAGGATAGCACTTTAGATGAAAATCTAACCCTACCCCTCCCCTAAAAGTGCCCTTAAAAGAATTTTCCCAGAGAAATGTTTTAGATAAAAGTTGTAGATCTTTGCATGTTTAGTTTATATACGAAGTTTCATAAAAATCGTCGGAGCCATTTTTGAGAAAATTTTGAAAAAGTGAATAAATCATTTAGTAAAGTGGTAAAGTAAACGCACTTCCGGTTATCCGATTTTTTTCAAACTCGGAATTTCAACAACATATTTAATTCTAATTAACATTATTTAGATGACGGAATTGTGAAATAAACTGAAATAGCACTTTAGATGAAAACCTAACCCCACCCCTCCCCCAAAAGTGCCCTTCAAGCATTTTCCCGGAGAAATGTTTCAAATAAAAGTTGTAGCTCTTTGTATGTGTGGTTGATGTTTCAGTTTAAAGAAAATCGTCGGAGCCATTTTTGAGAAAATCGCAAAAAAGTAAAAAATCTAATTAGTAAAGTGGTACTTCCGGTTGAGGAATTTTGACAGATAACGTAGTGTCAGATCCCACGGTGATGCCTAAATGGAATATCAAGTTTTAACTTTCTACGGTTTTTCGTTTTTGAGCTATGCTGTTCACATACATACATACACACACACAACACACACACACACACAGACCATTTGCTAAAAACCACTTTTTTGGACTCAGGGGACCTCAAAACGGATATTTCCGGTGAAAACTCGATATCGAAAATTTGACACGATTACAATACTTCCTCTTACTAGGAGTAAGAGAAAGTAATAGAATTATCAGGGAATATCTTACGGAAAAGTAAAAAAAAAAAAATACTGACCATAATTAAAACATGTAACCCAATTATGACGTAAATATTTATGGAAACAAAATATTATGTGAACTCTGGTGTAAATATTTCTGATGTAAATCACGTAACGACTTTCACCATTATAATTTTATCACAATTCTGAGCGGTACAATTTTAGTACCTTCATTAAATTATACGTTATAAAATGGTGAAGACGCTTAATATTAAAAGAAAAGCGGCTCTCATGGAATACTCTTAAAATCAAATTTTGCCGGTAAACCCTTTCAAATAAATAAATATATATTTATATAATATATAATAATTTATTCACAATTATTTACAAATATTATATTATATATTTATATAGAAGTGCCAGTGTACACTATTACCTCCAGCAAATCTGTAAAATATATTGTAAATAAATATATAAAAATTGCCATACCAAATTTAAAGAAAGCAAGAATTCGGAGAATGGAAAAAATTAAGTAACAACCAATAAAGGAAGTACTCCCAGTTAATGGATTTTGATAGAAATTTTCGTAACGGCATATTGAGATATGCTGTCCACATACAAACTTCCACAATAAACCGTGACGTTTTTTAACATGGATATTTCTTGGAAGGAACATAAGATAGACAAAAAATTCCCAATGTATCCTATTCTTTAAGTAGATTTTTTTACTTCCTCTTACTCCTACTATGAGGAAATATTGTAATCGTGTCAAATTTTCGATATCGAGTTTTCACCGTGAGGTCCCCTGAATCCAAAAAAGTGGTTTTTAGAAAATGATCTGTGTGTGTGTGTGTATGTGAACAGCATAGCTCAAAAACGAAAAACCGTCGAAAATTGAAACTTGATATACCGTTTAGGTATCACCATGGCATGTGACGGTGGCTCATCTGTCAAAATTCCTCAACCGGAAATACCACTTTACTAGTTTTTTTTTTCCTTTTTTGCGTTTTTCTCAAAAATGACTCCGACAATTTTCTTCAAACTTGTTGCATCAACTACGCATACAAAGATCTACCACTTTTATTTGAAATGTTTCCCTGGGAAAATTCATTTGAGGGCAGTTATGGGGGAGGGGGAGGGTTAGGGATAGGTTTTCATCTAAAGTATTATTTCAGGTTATTAAACGATTCTATCATCTAAATAATGTTAATTAGAATTGAATATGTTGTTGAAATTCCGAGTTTCAAAAAAATCGGATAACCGGAAGTGCGTTTACATTACCACTTTACTAAATGATTTTTTTTTTTTTTTCACTTTTTCGCGATTTTCTCAAAAATGGCTTCGACGATTTTCTTGTAACTTCTTATATAAAATACACATACTAAGATCTACAACTTTTATTTAATACATTCCTCTGGGAAAATCATTTAAGTGCACTTTAGGAGGAGGAATGGGGTTATGTTTTTCTCTAAAGTGCTATCATAGTTGGATTATACAATTCTATCATCCAAACAAAATTAATTAGAAATAAATAGATGGCCAAAATTCCGAGTTTTAAGGAAATTAGTAAACCGGAAGTGCGCTTTTACTAAACAGTTTTTTCAGTTTTCGACGAATTTCATTAAATTTGGTACAGAAACTATAAAATTTATCAATTTTAATTTTGAGAACTGGAGTAAGAGAAAGTTGTGTGAGTGTTTCATACCAGATTTTTTTTCATGAAAAAAATGTATATTGAATGAGAAAAATCCGTTGAATGTTCGCTGAGATATTCAATTTTGAATTTAGAGAAATTCTCTGCCTTCTGGTTGCTATTATTCCACGCTTTTTTTTGAGCTTATAGACAAATAAGACAAAAACATATTCACCTTAGTTGTTCAAAACCACTTTAAATAAGGCTCCATCATTAAATAAGCCCATACACCCATTTTGGTCCAGTTTTCACTGATTTGCACTCATTACAAATTCCAGGCGAATTTCTTCGCAGGAATTAGAAATTCTTTCTTTAAATTCAAGGGGTACAGGGTTTATGTTGGCGTAAACTTTATGGTATTCTCAGGAGAAAAAATCCAATGGCGTTAGATCTATCCTCGCATGTCGTCTCACTATCCTTTCATTATGTGCTGGACATTTATCTTGTTCAAAGTACATCATTTGCCGGCGTGTTAGAGGGACATTTTCAAGTAGATCTGGGAGAACTGCACTTAAAAAATGAAGATATCTGTCTGCGTTCAATGTTTCATAACAAAAAGATGGACCTACAAGTTGATTCCCTATAAGACGCAATCACACATTTATCGTCTAACTCCGTCCGTGTCCGATATGTAATATCTGGATTTTCAACTGCCCATATTCGGAAAATTCCACCTATTTACTGCGATCAAATTGATCATAATCAAACAAGTGGTGACAAGACTTCCAAACTTCTCTCACTCTAAGATAGCCCCTGAAGAAGGTAAACAATGTTTGCCGAAACGTCGGGTATCAAATAAAAAACACTTAAAAAAAAATTATTTGGTGTTTTCTTCGATACTTCCTGGCCGATAAGCCAACTAATATAGATACATCTGATTAAAAGCATTATACACTGTTGCTAAAAACTTTAACTTAGACACAAAATCTTTAGGTCTCATTTGTTGCAACCACTTGAGTGCGGTAAGAGTGGAAGTAATATAATTTCAATATTAGCCGAACAGTCACTCTGTGGGTATTTTAAATCCTGCTAATAGAAAAGCTGAAGTTAGGATTTTTTATTAGATACAACAATAAGTCAAGCTCAGCAACAATTCTCGGACGACGTCTGGGCTAGACAGACCTTGCTGAATCAGTAGTACGAAATCTGCACACTACACGTAAATGTCGACCAATGCAATGAGTATCAGGAAAGAGTGTCAGGATATCATCATGCAGCTTTACCAACCCTTCCCTCACAATGAATAAATATGTCACACATATTGACCTTTTCTTCTTCAATAAATTAGGCCAACACCAAAATCACTGAATTTTCTTTGTAATTGTAAGTTTACAAAGCTAATACAATATTGAATTTCACAAATAAGTGAAGTGAAATGTCAAATGTTGCAGCAAGTATTTTGTGATTGTTTGGAAGTACGAGTGCTCTCGACACAAGATTGTCTCCATAGGCCTGGCACAGTTTTTCAAACGTTTCCGTTGCACTGTGCCCAAGTCTGAAGCAAAACCTGATAGCACAACGTTGCTCGTAATTGATGTCACTCATTTTTAAAACGCACTGAAAAAACCTTGCTCACAAAAAAAGTCACTACGGACAGTGCAACAACTCTAGCATTTCAAATTTGCACTGGACGTGTATCAGATGTTTACTTGCCCTACCACGCATGCGCCGCGTCTCCAGTGTTAGCAGATCGAACACTAGAAAATCAGTCTCATTACTTAATTTACACAGCTCGTAGTTATTATTTATCACTCACTCTCTCTCTCTCTCACTCAGTCCTTCTAATGGTAGTTTGTTACTGTAAATATCTTTCAAAACAATAATGAAAAAAAAATCCAAGAATAAGCCCCAGGAGAAGTAATAAAAAAATCTTATTAATTTCAAAATTGAATAACTCAACGAATATTTATTTCTCATGTTCAATAACCATTTTTTCATGAACAAAAATCTACTTCAAGAATTCGTTAAAATAAAAGAAAAAGATGTCTAATTTGAAATAAGAAAGTTGGTTTTGAAATTTATTATTTCTTCAGCTTAAAAAAAAAGAAAAAGTAATTGATCACATAATTTGAATGTGAAAAAAATTAATTAGGGTTTCATTTGGAATTTTTTGTGTATCTTGAGTATTTTCCAAGATATTGGGGGGGGGGATGTTAAAAATGATCATTTTTTCATACTCAGGGGACTTCCAGCTAATTCCATAACATTCAAGTTATGCGGGCTTAGTATATTTCCGCTATGTGTTCTTTTTTTCTCTTACATTTTTCTGATAAAGCTTTTAACTTCGATCTGTGTTAGTGATACTTAACGAGATGTGACAAGAGTAAGGGATACTAGCTTTCCGATGTTTAAGTCCATAAAACAGGATTCGCGGGTTTTCTCTCCTATCTTTTTATCTTTAATTTCTCATACCTTATTATTATTATTATTATTCACAAAAGGGGAGGGCAAACCCTACGCTATTCAAAGCCCCCCAAGGCCCATATACCTACCCCTAAAGAATAACAACCACTGGGATTAGAACGAAAATCCAGGCCCAGGTTTTAACCATCTAAGTTTCACC
>JAAEAF010005832.1:0-23492 GCA_011037195.1 Triatoma infestans
CTACGTCTTATAACTAAAAAAATCTCTCTGAGAAAATTCATTTAAAGGCACTTTTAGGGAAGGGTGGGGTTATACAGCTTCCTCTTAAGTGGTATTATAGTTGATTATACAATTCTATCATCCAAACAAACTTAATTAGAAATAAATAGATGGTCAAAATTCCGTGCTTTAATAAAATTAGTAAGCCGGAAGTTTGCTTTTACTGAACAGTTTTTTCAGTTTTTCAGTTTTAGACGAATTTCGTTATATTTGGTTCACAAACTATAACAATTGTCAATTATAATTTTGAGAACAGGAGTAAGAGAAAGTTGTGAGTGTTTCACACCACATTTTTTTTTGTTAGTTTAAAAAGGTTGAATGAGCAGATAAGAATTATTTTCCCTATTCTAAATTACTGCTTCCTGGTTATTCAATGTTAATTTGACGAATGTAAAATAAAATTAGAATACAATATATCTGTATTAATGAAAGTTTTGCTTATTTTCATTTACAGATGTGGAACTCTCTGGAAGTCAAGAAGATTTGTCTAGTAAAAGAAGACGTTCTAGAACGAACTTTAATTCTTGGCAGTTGGAAGAATTAGAAAGAGCGTTCCTGGCAAGTCACTACCCGGATGTTTTCATGAGAGAAGCATTAGCTCTTAGACTGGATTTAAAGGAATCAAGAGTTGCCGTGAGTCAATTTTGTTTATATTTCCATTTATTAAAAAGTTTACATTATTTTTTATTTTAATGTTGAACTTTTTCTTACCACTCTCAGCTAAATATTCAGAGTACCGTTCCCTCCAATAAGAGATGTTCGTCTTTCCTAAGTATATCTCATTGCACTTACATGGTCAGATGAATTTTGCTAGGATCGGACTTAATCATTCTGTACACTCTATCCTTTCTGAAGAACAAAGTTGAATGAAAATTATACTTATGACAAATGTATAAATATAGTTAGAGACTTATATGAGAAAGCCCTAATTTTTATTGACAATGATGGAGCATCAACAAAGGAATTTAAAGTATCAGAGTGCATACTTTAAGAAGAAAATCTCTCCCCTCTCCTGTTTTCATTGTACTTGTGAGACATTATTCACGTTTCAAGAATCATGGTGCGATTAGTGTCAGTCGGAAAAAGAATAATGTCCTTATGTTATTATGTGCTGATGACATCGTGATTCTAGGCTACTCATGGACAAGATAGATATTCAATTTAAGGTGTATTTGTTATATAAGTATGTTAAAGCGAATGTCTTTAAATTTAACGTGGACTAAACGAAAGTCTTGCGTTTCCATAAAGGAGGAAATCTGGGAAAATGTAGGAAGGTTTTATATTATAAAATTTAATTGAAATCGTCAAAAAATTCAAATACTTAGGCGTAATTTATTCATCTAATGGTAAGTTTAAAAAAGCTAATGACCCCAGCAAAGCATTTAGGTATGACAGCGTCAACTAGCGCTAAATACATTCTGTGTTAAGAATAAGTTCGAATCTTGGGAAGACAAAGGAAGGTTGTTTGACTCATGGGTCGCTAGTGTTCTGATGTATTGCGGGGAGGTATGGTCCGCTCCTTGTGTAGAGACTCACTTGATAAAGTTCAGATTCACTTCTTTAAATCTTATTGCAGCTCACCACAACAACTCCTGACGCTTTAGGTTCATCAGGATTTTCAGGTAATTGTCAGTCTGATTAATTGGTAGATGGTCATGGTATAAGATGGATGACTCCCTATTCCTAGACTAAGTTATGATGATAAATACGATTCTATAAATTAGTTTACTGCCAACAAATGCCATTTAATTGGTGTAGTACTCTTCTGATTTCACTTGAAAAAAATTGTCAAAACATCAAAATCGGAATGGGCTAAAAGTTGGGAAAACGTGGCTGGACGGGGGGATCCTGGTTTACGGATGGGTCCAAAATGGCCTGCGGTACTGGAGCCGGGATATATGGAGTTAAACGAGAGGTACTCATCGAGATGCCTCTTGGTGGATACTCCACGGTGTACCAGGCTGAAGTCTATGCTATCAAGATCTGCGCTGAGGAGAACTTGCGTATGGACTCTAGGAATATGGAGATATGCATCTTCTCGGACAGCCAGGCCACACTGAAGGCACTTGGGGCATTCAGAATTACTTCTTCCCTAGTTAGGGAGTGTAGAGACTCCCTGGAGCTGTTGGCCCGGCACAACAAAGTGCGGCTGGTATGGGTGCCAGGACACAAGGGGATTAAAGGCAATGAACTAGCCGACCAACCAGGCCAGGAATGGTGCGAATACTCCTTTCTGTGGGCCAGAACGTTCTGGAAATAGTCAAAAGTATGGCGAGGGCGTCTCTGAGAGAATGGACTCGGAGAGAACATAATCGTCACTGGAGGCTAAGTATTGGAGCAAAACACGGCAAAATGGTTATGCCAGAGCTGTGTAGAAGAAGAACCAGAGAGACCCTGGGTTTAAGCAGGTATCAGATTTGTCTGATAACGGGCCTGTTCACAGGGCACGGCAGGTTCAAGAAACATCTGCACAAGGTTTCTTCACCCGTTATTTGATTACGTTACAATCGGCCGATTGCGGTACGAGAACTTCGGCACGTTGAGACCGGAGGAAATCGTACTCCAAGAAGGACTGGTGGGAAAAGTTCTGTCTGGAGGGGGCTTCCACTACTAGATATTGTGGTGTTGGCACAATAAGCCTCAACGGGTAAGCTGCAGTGCCTGGGTCTGAGTTTCTCCTGTGTCAATCTAATCTAATCTAATCTAGGTTCATCAGGATTTTCAGGTAATTGAACAGGCTGATTAATTGGTGGATGGTCATGGTATAAGATGGATGACTCCCATATTCTTAGACTAAGTTATGATGATAAATAGATTCTTATAAATTAGTTTAGCGCCATTAAATGCCCTTTAATTGGTATAGTACTCTTTTGATTTCACTTGAAAAAATTTGACCAAAGGATTAATATGGAAATCTAGCAACCATAACGAGATGAAAAAAAAAGAGTAAAACCAGATTAATTTACGCTTATAAGTCGCACCTGATAAGTTTAGACAATAGAATTTGTAACTGTAACTATAACAGCGCTATGTCAAGGTTTGTCAATAATTTTTTTCATGATGAAGAATTTTATCTAAAGTTAAATTTAGAATTGAATTTATAAAAACACTTTCTCAAAATTGTACCCAATACGAAAAATATTCAAGAGTCATTTTAAAAAAATAAACTATCTTGAAGCTAACCCCAAACATTGTTCAGAAAAAATTTGCCTGACACAGTAGTACACTTTCTAATTGAACTGTAAATTTTGGAGTAATCATAGATCAAAATATCTTGTCAAATTTTCTCTTCCGTGATAATAATTATTGCTATTTAGACAAACTTGATTCCCTGTTAAATTGTGTAAATGTAAATCAAATGAAATCTGTTGATTCTTTTATAAAATCTTGTTTATTAAAAAAAAGATGAAAACCGACGTTGGCTTTAAATCTATTCAAAATTAAGTATAAAAAAAATTTTTCTCTCACCCTTGGACACCCTTTTTTATTGTCCAAGTTTCGCAAGCATAAAGGGTTGTGCCCAAAATGAAAGAGTTATAAATCTTTCTTTTAGTAGACAGCCAAAGAGTAATACTAAGAGTAGCCACGCTAAAGAATAAATACGAAATTAAAAAGAAATAGAGGAAGTAATCAAACAATGTTGTTATTGATGTAAAAATAAAAAAAAAATGTAATACGTTGTTATTTGATAATTAATGAATGAATTAATTAAATTAATGCCTTTGTTTATATATGTTTTGGTTAATATGTATTATAGAAGAGTCAATATTATTATTTTTGAATCTGTCTTGTTCTAGAGTCATGCTTGTCAGAAAAATTGGAATTAAAAAAAAAAAAGGAAGAAATAAACCATATTATATTGTACTGTATCGCTTTATTATGAGGTGTCTGTTATTATTTTAAATGTTTCTTAATTTTGAACACGTAAACTAAAATTGACTATCAAGACTTTGTTTTTTAATATCAATATTGCTAGCAATATTTCGTATGCCAAAATAAGTTTTTGGTTTAATTAAAGTCTGATCAGCTTTTCGTAAATTGATTTTAAAATATTTGTAAAAAGACTTCTATAGTGGTGTAATGGTACCGCAAAGATAATGCAACCACAGCAGAGAGAAGAGAGGCCCTCTCTGGTTAATAGTGACTACTCTCTGACTTAGGCAGGCTTGAGTGGGAGAACCTGTGTATATAAGCCAGTGGGAATCTATCTAGAGGATATCTATCAGATACAATCATACAACGGTACAGTGCAGTTAGTGTAAACTTAGCTACATCATATTAGTGTCTTCATATCTCGTTTATTTAATCAAACCTAATTTCTCTCCTCAACAACTCCATTATAGTGGCGATTTATGGAATGTGTGATAAACCAACTGCGCTTCGCATTTGCTAATGCTTTTTTTTTTTTTTGTGAACCTGTTCTATTCCTCCAGGCAGAAAGATTTTGGCTTCAAGGTACCAAAGACGCACAGATGTTCATACTGCCCTTTCCAAATGTTTTAGTTAGCTCTTAATGTTTTAGAGGTAGCTTTTTTTATAAAAAAAAAAGAAAGTGTATTATTGAAGATTTAATTGAGATATATTAGATTTACGATAAATTCAATGTATTTTTTACCTAACAAATAAACCTAGAAACTAAAAGGTAGAAACGAATATTAATCTATTGTAAATAAAGTAAGGAAAGAATGATGTAATTTCGTTTACTAGCCTCAGTTTTTAGCCAGCCAAGACTTATTTTGCACATAATATTTTTTTTTTGCCAAATGTGGAATTGGTTGTATCGTATTTTTCTTTTCCTTCCTTTGACGGTTACGCTCATGAAGTGTCAAATATTTACTACCGGATTTTACTCTATTATTATTATTAGTAATAAATTGTAATTTTTTGAAGATTTCAGAAATCACATGTGATTCAGTTAGTTAAAATAAAGCAAAATATTTATGAATTATTATAATTATTAATGAGTTGTTTAATTTGTCTGTTGAATTCAAACAGTAATTGTATAGGATATTGAAATAATGGAAAGTGTCTTTCGCGACACATATATATGTTCAAAATAAAATATATGTACTTAATATAATTTCAAAAATTATTTATATTTCATATGTAATCGGATTTATTTATTTATTTATTTTTTTTAACTTAATGCCGTCAAATTTATGGTGTCCGGAGCCTTCATAGCCCTCGCACTGCCGGTTTCCGGTCAGTGAGCTGTATAGGGTCCTTGGAAGAGAAAATCTATGGGCATCACTGCTGGATTTCAACCCGGGACCTCCGCATTGTTAATCCAGAGCGCTACAACTGAGCTATACCCTTCGCTCTCCTAATGTATTTAATAACAGATTTCTACATTAAAACCCAAATTCTTGTATAACTTTGATCATTTTGTCTTCCTTGGATAATCTTTGATGAAGAAATATTTGAGTTAAAAATAATATTTTTAGACTTTGCTTTAGAAACCTCTTAATATGTAGGAAATCTGGCTGTGATTTTTTTTTTTAATTTCATTGAATGGGGAAAGATTTATTTTATTTTATTTTTTGGCAAGATACTCGTTTCATTAATTTTCAGTAGATTTGTATATCGAAGAAATATTGGGGAATAATACATTGATTCTGTTTGGAACTGTAATGGAGTTGTTGAAGAGAGAAATTGGGTTTAATTGAATAAACGAGACTATTATAATGTAGCTATAAGTTTACACCACTGCACTGGGACTTTATAATGAAACTGATAGAATAAAAGGTGGGAGTAGAGATATGACACGATGCGATGTATGGTTGAATCTGATAGATCTAGATAGATTCCCACTGGGTTATATAAACAGGTTCTCCCACTCTAGCCTGCTTCAGAGAGTAGACTCTGTTAACCAGAGAGAGCCTGTCTTCTCTCTGTTCTCTCTTGCATTATCTTTGCGGTACCATTACAGGAGCTTTAGGCTATAACTTCTACCTAGT
This sequence comes from Triatoma infestans, assembly GCA_011037195.1. Taxonomy (NCBI): domain Eukaryota; kingdom Metazoa; phylum Arthropoda; class Insecta; order Hemiptera; family Reduviidae; genus Triatoma; species Triatoma infestans. Next base: position 5,997 of record JAAEAF010005832.1, read on the forward strand.
CAGATATTCGAATTTGTTTATTTGGCGAGAAACTAATGATATTTTTTAGTAGAAGTAGTTTACGATGTTGTGGGAAAGAGGAGAGTAGGTAACGTGTGCATGACAGGGAGTGATCATAACCAAAATTATCATCAACTCTTGGGTGGATGATCGTCTTTAGGTGAAGAGATTTAAAGCAACTCACTGTTGGGCCTAAGATGTTCTTCAGAGATTTTGTAAATCTTCGGACTGAGTGTTTGATGTTTACCGAACGGTAGCATTAAAGGTATGATTTAATAAAAAAAAAAAAAAAAAAATTATTGAACGGCCAAAATTAATCAAATGACTTTTTTTGAAGTTCTTGTCCAATCCAAAATTACTGAATTGTATTGTAAATGGACAATTTTCAAAATGTATTTAAAATGTACGCTATTCTCTGAAATTTATATTTTAAAGTATTTTATTAGTATTCAATTGGTTTACTGGCAACGTTCTGCGATGCAGTTGTATTTTTAGTCATGTTGCAAACTGCCTAGTGTTTGAAAAACAGTTTTTCTGTTATAATTTAAGGATTTGCGGCGAGAGAAAAATTCATATGTTCATTTCATTGAGAAAAAAAGTTTTTTTACAAAATTATCTAAATTAATTAAAAATCAAATATTAAAAGTATTTTAATATTAAATACTGAAAATGCTTTACTTTGCAATAACAACAAAAATACTAAGAAATTTGCATTCCAAAAGACTAATGAACCTAAATTTATGAATGATGTCCTTGTTTTACATTGATGTTGGAAGAGACCAGCTAAAAGTTTACATCTTTTGTCACCTTTCATTTACCATTTGAATTGGAATATATTTTACAAACTGTAAAGAGTAGTTAGTAAAACATAACTGTACATGAGATTGTTTTATATTTACAACTTCCGTTGTATTTTTATTTTGTTTTGTCCAGATATTTTTATCTGTTGTGTGTTAGTATGAATTTAATTAATTTTTATTTTATTTAACTGTTTTTTTTTTTAAAATAGATGATTAGTTTTGCAAATTAGTATGAATATGACTGGGTTGTAAGAAATCTATCTGTCCCATATTCTTGCCTATGATGAACACAATCAGCAATAAGTGTCTCTGACTTATTTCACTTCTTTTTTTTTTATTATTAAAATGAAAAAATTATTTATAATAAATAAAAAAATCCTTAGTTTAAAAATTAATATTTTAAATATTACAATATTTCACCGACGGGTCAAAGACGATAATTGGATTAGTGCAGCTTTCGTCATGAATGAGAGGCTGTACAACTTCCCATTAAACAATATCTCAAGCTTATTTACAGCCGAGTTATTCGCTATATAACCAAGCCCTAGAACATATTCGGAACTACAATGAACCTAAGAAATATATTATTTGCTCCGATTCAAGGAGCTCACTGGAGATGATAGGCAATCGGGACTCCGATAGTTTGTTGATTCAGTGCATACATACGCTCTTGGAACTATGCCTGCGAGAAAATAAAGAAGTCTCCATTTATTTGGATTCCCGGTCATGTGGGGATAAGAGATAACGAATCTGCCGACAAAGCTGCTAAAGAAGCGGCATCAATGTCTTGTAGAGACGAACGTGTCCTTGCAGTCGATTGGAAAGCTTTTCTAAAAAAACAAAATCTTTCCAACTGGGAAAAGGAATGGCAATCAGTGCAGCTGTCAAATAAACTAAGGAATATCAAGGTACCACAAAGAAATGGTCAACCTCAAATCGAGAGTCTCGGCGAGAAGAAGTTGTCCTAGCGAGAATGAGACTCGGTCACACCATGTTGACACACAGCCACATATTCCGAAGAGAACCTCAGCCGGTATGCAGCGCTTGCAAAACGACATTAACGGTCCCGCATATTCTATTGGAATGTTCGAAATATGTAAACGCGCGGGGAAAAGTAAATTTGCCGACCAGTCTTACAGATGTATTAGGAGACAATGAGGGCAATATCAATAAGACTTTCGAATATCTTAGGGAGGTTCATCTATTTCATTTGTTGTGAAACTAGCTGTACATATGTATGTGTTTAGTTGTTTGCTGGTGTCTTGTGTATAGGTATTTATTTTATAAGTGATATAAGGGAGTAGAGGAATATGATTAGACCTAGATTGTGGGTTTGCTGTAGAAACTGTTAGACCTGTGGTAGGATTATGCCTCCCGATGAGGTGCTTACCAAATTAGAAACACGGTGTCAAAGGACCATAGCTGTTGTGCACCTTAAAAAACGCCCCCCCAAAAAAACTTATTTTTTTTTCTTCAATTCAATTAGAATTTCTGCAATTTATGCGAACTTTTCAAATACACTATCTACTGTAATTAACATATCAAGATACTTCTATCAATCTACCGTTCTTGGGGATTGTATCAGTTAATGCTTTTCTTGAATCCTCGTTGGGCTAAATGTTCTGTTTTCTCCTTTTTACCTGCCACGCCTACTTAAGTTTATCGTTAAGAACGCTTGCCGCATTATATATTGTTTTTTTTTTTTTGTCTTCTAGTATAGAAAGATTTTCTCATATGGCTAATATGTGGGAGTATCTCTGGACAGGAAGTTTCCACCTTTCATGCCTTAGAACTTATTGGAGTCACATTTTTCTTCTTCTTTATTTGTTTAAAAAAAAATCCTAACTTTTACATTGCTATTAAACTTCTACTGTGTAATGAATTAGTCCAATTCGCAAATTCTCCAAGCCGTATTTTGATGCAAGAGTGAAGGGAAAGCGGATAAACTAACTCTTGTGTTTTCTTGAAGGCAATGTTCTAAATTTTATATAATATTTTGCCAACCGCTCGCATTAAACATTTTGTTTTGTTTTTGTTTGGGCATTAGGAAAAACACAATACACGATGGTTTGCTTAGATGTTTTGTTAATATATATTATATATCTATATATATATACTTTATATGACCCATTTATGTATTCATACTTTATGAAATTCATTTAGGTATATTTTGGGAGTGTTTGGGATGTCTTTACTATATGTTATTCCTGTAGTTAGGCTGTCAACCAACACACCATGATTTCTGAAGAAGTGGCCATCCCTACTCCTTTCTCTTAAGAGGAGAGATGGTTTAATTTAATTCGTATCCCATCGGCCAACAGTTAAACTAAATTAATTTTTCCAAATCAGTATTAAAAAGAAGACAGGCAATGGCTCTGCTCGCCTAAATTCTATTTGCCTTATCTTAGGAGAAATGTAAGGGGTTGTGGCTATAAAGTAAAAATCCACTGCCAGTGTCAGATCAGTTGTGATTCTTTTGGTTATCTGTGTCTATCCTAGAATCTTGTCGTTTGCAAAGTATACAATGGTGTGATTGTTTGTGAGTTTATCTGGTGGTGAACTAAAATTAGTGTATGGGTGCATAAACCGAGCACACCTACCTCTGGTGGATGAGTGTTGTTGCTAGTGTCCTTGGAAGTGTGGTTGTAATAGTTATACCTTCATTGCTACTAAGATAGCTGTCTGAAGAATCTGTAGACATTCTTCCTTACGGAAATAAGGAACAATAAGTTATTATTGTGTAATTTAAAATAACTTTAGGAAAAATTATGTTATTTTACAGAGAACAAATAGGATAATAATAATTATAATCAATAATAGAACCATTAAAATCAATAATTGGCTACAAACAAATGAGTTTAATATTGCTTAGGTATGAGGTATTGTTAGTTGATATGAATTAATTAAAGTAATCTGTGAATGGATACCATATCGCTATTATTTTATAAAGCAGTTGGCCAACAGAAATTGTGTATAATATTCCAGAAACAATCATTGAGTAATCACGATCCGAATGAGAATAGTGTCAATGCATAGAGAAACAGAAATATATTAGAATTCTCCAGACACATGCAACAAAACAAAAAAAAGTTATATTAGCCATTACATAAAATTAGTTTAGACCAAATAAAAAATCACTAGTGTGCAGGAAATTAACAGCTTACATCCTATCATCTTGGGCTTCATTTGCTTTCAACTTGGACGTTCCTTGATCTAAGACGTGACGTGGCGGCTTTGCGGCAGGGGTTCAAGCTAAAATAATGTTAACATTCTGAAGCTAACACGGTCGTGCTTGAACGATTTCTGGAAATACTAGAGACATTCAGTCCTTTTTCAATCCTGGGATTTATAATATCCGTCTACATTATACTATTTAGTGACAATTTCCATTATTAAAAGGTTTTTCCATGACACGGAATAATTGGAACAAGCTTCAGTAGTATCAAATATTGCTATATTTCATAAAAGTTAAAGGTTATTTATCTTTCGGAATTCCAGTATATTCTGTTTAGATTTCTGAACGTGGACGGAAATTGCGCAATGGAAAGCTGAATGGATACGAGTTTGAATGATTTTGGATGTGAAAATATAGAATGCAGAACAGAAGCAGAAGGGCAACTCCGTAGACGCTTTAAATAAAAGTGGCTCCGCAGTTTAAAACAATATCACATCATTTTAAAACAGGAATGGAATTCTAGATAGTTGCCAAAGTATCTGCGCAGAATCTTCCTGTATTTAGAGCAAACGCTATCTAATTCCACAAATCAGTATTATTTTTAAGGCGTATCAATATATATGTTTATTGCCCGGAGACTTCTCAGAGTATTGCCAACCTCCGGACAATATTATCTCGCTTCAGACAAAGCTGTGTCCATCACCTGACTGAGTGAGCTGTAGAAATACTAGGTAGAGAAGCTGGAATCGAATCCAGAATCTCATAATGCGAGTCTGGCGCACCACTGATAAGCTAATCCCTTCTCTTCAGTAGGAAAATACAACAAAAATACAATAGGATGATGGCTCCCATATAAACAAAGATGGCTCAGGTTTTACTCACGAGGAGTTGTAAATTGTTGTTGGCTATTATTACACTGCGACCTCAAAGATCTATTGTGCCCCCGGATCCTTCTTAGTGCCCTGCCGGCCTCTAGCTTCAGACAACACTACCCATCATAGGACATTCTTCCCTCTCCCTTTCTTTCCTTTGCAGTACTCGAGGTTCTTTAAGGACTGTTCCTATCTATTCGGATATACCAGTCCCCTTGTGCAAGCACAAGGTCGTTTTACAAGAGAAGCTTGCTACCAGCACAAGAAGCTGGACTGCAAGGCCGCCACTGTGCAAGGGCGTGAATTGTTTGGCCCCACTAACAGATCTAGAGAAGGCTAACTCTACTTTAGCTCTGGTGGGCCGCACCCCTAGCGAATGGCCCTTCCGTCGTCGGATGCGGCGACAAGAGTATCCATTTTGTTTGCTCAGCTCATGTCCCATGGGACAGCTTAGCTGTTGGTTAACCGACGGCCACTACGAGTCCTACCTCAATTGGGCTTGGAAAACGATGCTTGCGCCCGTAGTTCAGTACTTCGCTATATTATCTATAGCGGCGTAACTGATCTCACTCCTGTTGGCCTTACCACTTGCATCTACTGATCTTGACCCGTGGCCTCAGGGGTCACGGTACAGTATCCCAGGAACCAAGAACCCATCGGCCCTTGAGAAAGTGAAAGGAAAAAGGTAGAGGACCAGGAAGGAATGTGAATAGGGGATTAAGGTATCCCAACCTGGAGAACCAGTGGCTGATTGCATCTCACAGAGATGGGCGATGGTGCCGCCACGTACCTACGCCCGAAAAAAAAGGGAGTTGCGTCTAAGCTATTTGGCAATATATACATATCTACATCCTACAAATACACAAAACTATATACAGCCAACCTAACCTAATCCTACCTAACCTATGCAGCCTAACACAGTAGAACCTATCTACATATATATATGTATTAAATTTTACATTCACCCTAAATTCTACGTTCAACAATATATACAAAACTTAACCTAAACCTTACCATAGGAATCTAACCTATATCTATACACTACCTAACCTACCCTAACCCTAAGTCTAACCTGTACAACCCCTATCTATACACAACCCAACCTGAGACTGAACTCTCGCTAATTTTCCGAGATTCGGCCAGGTCTCCCTACTCCTCCTCCCTTCCATCCTTCCGGCCACTCCATGTCTCACCATTTCCCTTCTTACATTAAATCTCGCGCTATCCCCGCACACGCAGTCCAACACTTTGTGCCTGATCGTATCCACCACACCGTAGTAAAATCTCTCCCTTTCCCCCCTCACAAACCTATACAGGTAAGCCCTTCCAGCCCCATGCTCAATAACTACCTGTGTAACAAAGTGGTCCGAGTCCCACCATCTCTCCCGCAACCTCTTCCTAACATCCGGAATCCACTCGAACACCAGCCTCCTTCTCTGATCCGTCCTCCACAATTCCTGCCATCTCTACCAATTCCTACTTATCTTTCTCTTCATCTTCTCCACCCCTTCCACCTCTATTTTATCTACCTCTATCCCCCTTACCCCTAGCTCAAATTTTAAACCCCGCTTTACCTTATAGCCCAAGCACCATTTTCAAGACAACCGGCAACACTCCCGCTAACACCGGAGAGCTGGTTAGAAATTTTTTTGTTCTCATTCCCAATTAACCTTCTCAATTTCTCCCATCTCTTTTCCACACTCTCATAAATTCTTTCCACATGCAAGCCACCTTTCATACCCAGGGTCAATCACACCCCCAAGTTTGTATACTGTGTTTGTTTGTCAGTAAAGAATTGAGTGTATGTAGTTAAAGTGTTTTGTTCCGAGGAAGTACATGCAGTATTGAGCTATGGTAACCCGTGGGGTCGCTACCCCCTAGGTAACTGCATGCAACAGATACCCCTTGCGAGCCCACCAGGAGTTAGAACCGTCGCTGCAAATTTTAAATAGTTCCAGATTTATATAGTTTCAATAAACTTTCTTTATTCTGTCACGGTTGAGCTGACGTTGATACCTTAAGGGAAGAAGGACAGTTCAATATTTCTAGAGATTCCACAGATCTTTGCAGGTATTTGGCTTAATAACCAATTGGCACAGAATGATTGGAGATTAACTCAGGCACTTTTTCGCGTCAACTCGACACAACATTTGTTTTTTCGACACCAATGAAATCGTCTACCCAAACTCTGGCTTCTATTAGTGCACCCTAAATCAATAGTATTTAGTGTTCAGAATTTGAAAGATTATTCAACATTATTAAAAACTCTCATACGTGTTGCTCTCTTTATATTGGTACGAGAAGAGGGTGTTGATCCAGGTACGGATTGGGAAGCGAAGGCTGTACTCAATTGTGATGGAATCCCGCATAGTAACCTACCACACGTTGTCTGGCAGGCAGATGTTGCACAAAAAGTTCACTTGTAGTAATAATAACATACTGAAAATTAGTATTTTTTTGAAGTATATCATATTTTGAGTTTAAATAAAACCGTTCATTAAGAATAAATTGATTATTTATATTTTGCTATTTCTTTTTTAATTAAAGGTAGAAAATCAGCCTATTTTTTTTAAAAAAGGATGTCTGGGTGTAACCTCAGTTTTTTCCACAGAAATCTGAATTTAATTGTTTCGAAATAATTAATTAATAGTATTAAGGAAATTTTTCGAATTTAATAATTAATAGTGCTGAAGTTAGATAAGGACCAACAAACTAAACATAGTTCGAAGACACGTAGCTGTAAAATATATATGGTTTGATCAATGAATAGTTGTTTTAATTGAATGCGTGGGTTGTATATAATTTAAGAAAGGTGTGAAATATATTTGCTGTTGTAATAGTAGAACTAGTAATAAAGGTAGCCCCAGTCGTGGTGGCGGTGGTGGAGGTGGTAAAAAGGACGTAGTGCCCCCGCCGATCTTTGCTCTAAGATGGCCGACTAAGATCGATTAGTGTACGGGGATCTTACTACTTGGCCCAGGCTTTCTCTCCAACATCTACCACTCTTTTCTAGACAGTACTCACTCTTATTCCTTTTTTTTATATATAGTATTCTTTAAAATAATAATTTTTCCCCAGATTATTTATTAATCATGTATTATTTTTTTATCGTTCATGTATATCCGAATCCTTTTTCTTAAACTTTTCTTCACATACGTCTTATTTTATGCATTTATTATTTATTTTATTTATTCGATAATATTAATAATACACTTTTAATATGTAGAAAGCAAAGTAAGTATGTTGCCTTAATATAGACTAGATAAATTCATAATTTAGTCAAGAATCGCATAGAAAAATAGTGATACAATTTTTTTTTATTTAGTCTAGTTAAGTGAGTGATAATTATCTTCAGTTGCAATATTTTCTATATATTACGATTTCAAATTAATTTAATATTTTCCTGGTTAGAAAAAAATGTAAATACATTTTTCAATACCATATTTAGTATTACCATATTTAGCTTGTTAGTAGGACAAACAAGCTTTTAACAAAAACATAAAGACTGTCTGCTTGTGATACCACGTCGCAAAAGCAGGTATATGATTAAATAATAGCCATCTTACTATATCTTAAGATAGATATATTACAAAGGAAGAAATCAAATATATATACGAAAAGCTACGGAGAAATTCACGAGAACAGATCTTATTTATACTATTAATTATAAATATAAATCTTAATAAATACAGTAATTATACTTCGTGATTATTAATTTATGAAGTTTAATATACATATATATTTTTTTATTTATTTATCCACTACAATAGAACAGCGTCAATACCACTACAATTATTGAAAATGCTATTATTTAATTTGTAAATTCATATTTCTAAATGAGTAGGCATTTATAACATAACCAATCAGAGCGACCCACCCACCCATCACTACCATTTAGTAGATTTATCATATCCTGGGTGGATATGTTGCTACTTTTTAAATTTTCAAGTCTAATATGTTCAAGTCTTGGGCAGTCAACTAAAAAATTATGTGGCAAACAATTTAGTCTTAATATACCACTTCTATTCTTTGCTATCTATCTAATATTTAATGAGGCCATACCAGTATGCAAATAATTGTTTCTCCATATGCCTAGCCATATTTTTTTATTATTTTCAATGCCTTAAAAGTTATCCTTAAGACGCTCTTTTGCTCGTCAAAAAACATATAAAATCAAACAGTCATTTATTCTCTTCAACATTATGTTGAATGTTTTGTACGTTTCTTTCTTTTTACTTTTAATAAAAATAGATGAAACTTTTTGTAAATTACGTTACCTCTTTAAATAAAAATGAAATTATCTGAATTCTCTATAAAATTTGGAGGTTTACATTTCTTTAAAATTCTAAATCCAAGGACCTTCTGGAAATCGGAGGATACGCTCCAACGGCGATTAAAACTTCTGAACAATGCATGATCTGAACAAGATGAGTATTACGAACGATTCAGACGGTAAAATTACTAGAGTTTAGCCAATAGTAGGGGAAAGATTATATTTGTATCTCATCTTATGTAAAATATTTGAATTTTGAAATTAAATATGTTTCGGTTTATGTATATTTTAATATGAATTCTGTCTTATCACTGCTCCTTTCAAAATCTCTCTGAGTCTCATATCTCTTTAATCCATAATGCCCAAATAAGGGATCCGATGAAGAGTGGTCCATGGAAAACATAGCATCATCACACACTAATAGGCCTCTTTAGAACCCTAACAGCTTTTTAAACTGGCGACAACCCATATGGATTACTGTGATGTGCTGTCCATTTCTGGAAGCTCTGTGATGTTGATTGTCCTGTATATGTACCTTTGAACTGTATGATTTAAATTGTTATTTGTTCTTGATTACTCCTCTTGACTAGACGCCTCAATTTACACAAAATTTCGGTTCCCGTCTCCTGTGTATTTGCGCGGAATATTTACTTACACAGGTAGGCTAGACCATCACCCTAGCGATATGAGTAGGGGCTATGGCGTATCACATAGTGATTTGGTGATTGTTTAGGAACATCACTGGTTAGTTGTTTTCCCCACGATATATTGATCCTAGTTCGGGTTTTGGATATGTTGGGTGAGCAAATCTCTAAGAGATTGCCGGCGATTTTCGATCATAGTAAATAAATTTACAATAATTCAGATTTGTTTGATTTCCTCACTACGTTTGTTTACATTTTTACAAACGGGTTTCTACTTTTATTCCTTTTTTTTAATCCGAAAGAGGAGCAATATTACATGATGACTGATAGTCGGTCCAACAATGATATATACTGCCTATATTCCAACTAATTAGATCTGTACTTAAACTAACTTAAACAATTAACTTACAAAAATAAATGTTCAAAATTTATCTTGTTTAATGAATTATTCCTTTCCTTCGTTAGTGGGGGTGGAAAAATTTGCGATCAATGTCAATTATCTATATTATTGTTAAAATATAACAAAAGCTTTCAGTTCTTTTGAGTAAGAAAAAAATTGTTTCGTGTTTAATATGTAAGAAAGTGAATTTTAGAAACGTAAACAAAGCAGGAAACTCAAAATTGATATTCCTATGAATTTTGATTAAGCAATATTTATTGCAGCAGGAAATTCCTGAAAATAGCTGCTGAAATTCCCAGCAGTTTTCATTATGTTACTAAATTTTGAATATTTAAGAAATGATTGAAATAGTTTGCTAGATTCTGCTTAGAAATTTGGCCTGTATACCATTGAATCAAAGTGTGTCTGCTTGATGACCATATTGCTCTGTGTGTCCATCAAAATGTTGATGAAGTTTGCCAGAGGACTAGGGAATATTTGTGTATTAACTTAGTAATGTGAAACTAACGTGAGTTTAACTGGACCAACATTAAACTGAATACTGATATTCAATTACTAAATATTAAGTTCTTATACCCAGTTCTTATTAGAAGTGAATCGAAGTAAACTATCAAACCTAAATGTAACAAATTGTTACAAAAAAACCCTGAAGGGTGATAATTGCAATACTTAAAATAGACATAATTGCCACTAAATGGTGTTGCAATTATTATTTTGAACATATTCTATTAAGATGGTTCTTATGGAATGGTTGGAAAAGTTGCTTACGATAGGTTTCTGTGAGTGTTACGTTATTAAAATGGCATATTGAGAGCAAAATTGCTTCATAGTTTTCGTGATTTTTTTATTATTTTGATAAATTATAAATGTAAAAATGCATATTAAGAAGAAAGTCTAATGTTCTTCTGATAATTGGTTTCTTCATCCGAATATCTTTCTTACAAGTGGGCCTGTTGTGGTCTCGATTCTACGCCAAAACTAAAACTTAGAGATTCCTTCGATTCAATCTTTTATTTGGCTACCTTTATTTGGTAAAGAAATGATTGCAATCCGAAACAAATTATGAAGGGTTTCAGAAAAGATTATTCACTTCTATTTCCTATCGACAATATTATTCTATCAGTATAATAAAACTTATTACTTATATGAAAACCAAGACTGGGGAATGAATCTTTAAGGAAGGGATTCCATGGAAGCACGCTGGGGACTGCTGAAATTCCGGTTCCGATTCTAGCAGTGCTAGACTGTTAGATTTTCTTTTCATAAGTTTTTGTGAAATTATTTTAAGCTGAGTGTTAGATATCTAAAAGTAATGGCTGTAACTCTAAATAAACTGCAACCAATAAATAAGATTTACTGTGACTCCCTTGGGATGTTGATGTTAGTGTTTGTACAAAGAATCTTTATCGTTGGTAAAGAATATATTGTGTAAGTGTGAGTTAGTTTTTTATATGGTGGTTATTTATTGTTTATCTGGTGGTATGTTAAATCCAAACAGTAGCACATTACTGTAAGAGAAACTATTGTATTCATGTCAAATTTTCTAAATCGAATTTTCACCAGAAATATGCGTTTAGAGGTTCTCTAACTCCAAAAAAAACAACGTTTTTTTTAGAAATTATTCTGTGAAATGCCTGTCGATCTGACTGCTTCTGTATGGTTAACACACTAAAAAATGAAAAATGAATCGCAAAAAGTTTAAACTTGATATTTAGTTCAAGTGCAGCCATCGGATCCGACAATTAAGATTTTTGATAAAAAAAAATCGGTCAACTGCAACAGTTTATCAACTTATATACTAACCATACACACAGAATCATATACTTTTATTTGTAAACAGTTATCTGTGAATATTTATTCTTGGAAAGGATCTGATAGCTGGACCCAGTCATGCTCCCTAAAAACTATAAAACCATAAACACTATTTATTGAATATTTATGTATTTGTTAAGATTATACAATGATTACAAAGAGGATTGGTTTAACCTAGCTTAAGTTACAAACAATTGGCAGTACTAAAATTAATGCTAAGAATATTAAACTTAAACATATATATAAAGTAACATAAACATTAAAAAATTAACTGAAATATAAAAAAAAGAAAAAAAAAGGAGAAAAAGAATAACATATAAAAGTTAAATGTAGGAGTGACTGAAAACTAAACAGAAACACATTTACTATGTCCCGTCTAAAATAAATAAAAATATCATAAATTAATTAGAAGACAAATCCAAAAGATAGGACAAGTGTTTGGATCAAAGACTACAAATTAATATAGTAAACAATTTTTTAATCTATTTCTTTTGTTTATAGCGTTCACTGTAAATAAGTATAAATGTATTTGTTTAGTAATACATGAAGTAGAACGTAATGTTGACAGATCAGAGGTACTAGAGGAATGAATATAAAGATATTGCTGACGTAACCGTTCATAGAAAGGGCAGAACAAAAAAACATTTTGCAGATTATCAGAACTATTAGACGTAAAGGTTGGACAAAATTTATCTGGATAAAACTGAATTTTTTTGCCGTTTATATAAATAGAATGGCTACTGTCTCAATGTATTGTAACGCAGCCAGTATTGTGCCATCTAGGAGAGAGAGTAGGAACCTCAAGTTCTCTTAGTGGCCGCTAGGAAGCGCTAGCGAACAGTTCCTTTCTGGAAGAATTGAGAAGGTTCCAGACCATTCTCTACCGGTATAAATAGTGGGACCACAGAGAGGTGGGATAGTTTTCTAGTTACAAACGAAGTGTACGTTTGTGGAAAGTGTATAAAAAGTGAACAAACTGAACTTTTGTGGTTTAAACTGTGAAGTAATTATTATTAAGTGTATTTTGCAATTTATTATGTATATCAATAAATTGGTGTTTTCTTTATTGAAGTTTAGAAGTATTTTACGAACCCTCTTAAAACTAGTTGCAGTAGCTAGTTTAGAGGGAAAAACGTTACAATATTGATATTATTCCTCTTTAAATATTCTTCCTTTTGACCCAAAGAGCTAATGTTTCTAAAAAATACTATTATATTTTGAATTTATAACTTTTTCTATGTCCAAACTTACAAAATTATTTTTTTAGTTTTTCATTCATGTCTCTTAGTTTAATTTGTGACAAAATGAACATTTTGTCGGGATCTCAAACATCCTTTATTATTTACATATTTATTTATTTTATATTTAACTTTATTTATTTATTATATTTTTTTTTTATAGCTGCAAGATCATTATTAATTGAATTAGCATAATTAATCAATGTAAACATTTTTGTATGTATATTTCCATTTTAATAATCACTGTGGGAAAATGTTCAAATAAAAATTGTAAGACTAAGTATTGAAAGTAGAAGAAAGTAACTGTTTAAGTTAATATAAATATGTCAAAATAATCATTGGAACGGTTTTATTCGAAAAATCTGTTGTGTAAACTTATTCAACTTTTCCTTAACATAAGATCCGCTAGACTGCTGTGAGGATATTCAACGCTTGGCTTGTCTGGCGGTGACCGGTGCGATGCGGACCACGCCTACAGCTGTAATGGTGACTTTATTAGGAATTCCACCGCTCTTTGTAGAGGTGAACACTATGGCAATGAAGCCTGTTATAGAATTAAACAGGTAGGTTTTTGGCAGGGTAGGCGATTATGGTCACTCTACCATTCATCGCGAGATGCTTTTGAAGGTTCTGTAAGGATGTTGTGAGGAGATGTTGGTTGTTGATGATGAAAGATAAACACCTTAAGATTTGGTTTAAGATATATAATTGATATATATATGTATATGACTGTATACCAAAGACTTTACACTTTAGAGTTTAGAACCTAACTGAACTGACAGACTGACGTGGCTAAACGATATGTACGGAGTGTGAAAGAACAGAATGATGTCTGACGTGTAAGACTGAATTGAACAGAATAGAATTTCTGACTGTTTCTCTCGTATTTATATACACTAGCCGAGCCTCTCCTCTCTCTGTGCGAGAGGGGCTGTCTCTCTCCGATGAGTGGTGGGGGTTCACTCGCTAGCGTGGATGATTGGTGGGGGTTCACTACCCCTACAGTTCAAATTGTAGCAATTGTTGGTCGTTAGAAATGATCAGATGTATCTGTTAGTTGACTGATCGGCCAGGAGGTATCACAAAAAAAAACACCAACAATTTTTTAAGTGTTTTTTTATTATTAACCCGACGTTTCGACAAACATTGTTTGTCTTCTTCAGGGGCTATCTTAAAATGGGAAAATTGTCCACAATCATAATTGAATATGTAGTGATAGGGCATACAAATTTTCCCATTCTAAGATAGCCCCTGAAGAAGACAAGCAATGTTTGTCGATACGTCGGGTTATTAATAAAAAACACTTAAAAATTTGTTGGTGTTTTTTTGAAGGTTCCTGTTGCAGGTTTTCCTTCTGACAGAATGATGAAGACTTTTGTTTTCGAGCATTCTTACAGTGTCAGGTTATCCTCTAGGGATGATTGGTCATGATTGGGTCCGACTGGCGTGATACCTGATAAATACTTCCGGTGTTACATGGACGGTTCCAGAATGGATGGTAGGTCTGGAGCTGCGGTCTATTTTGAGACCGAGATCATTTGGCAGTATCTCTTGGTGAATGGGCCACGGTCTTCCAGACCTGAGGTTTATGCTATTCTTTGTTGTGTCTTGGATGCGAGGGTACGTAACACTAACTTAAAAGGTAAGGTGTTTTATCTGCTTGGACAGCCAAGCTGCGCTGAATGCGCTGAGTTCATGTGTTAGAATGTTTCTAAAAGACTGAAAGAGCTTTCTTCTGTGAAGGATGTGCTTCTAGTCTGGGTGCCAGGTCACATGGGAATTTTTGGGAATAAGAAGGTGGATAGATTTGCCAAATTAGGCGCCTCTCTTCCTTTCATTTGTCCCGAGCCTGCTGTTGGCGTGTCTTCTGGCACATGTCAGTCAGGCTTCCAGACATGGACTGCTTCACAGCATTCATCCTTATGGATGAGCTCATTGGTTTTCGGCAGTCCAAAATGCTCTTCGGGGGTCCGGTCAAGGCTATTAGTGAGACGTTGTTGGTTTCTACATAATGGGACATCTCTACATAATGAGGGTTATGCCGGATCCATTTTGTAGAGTCTGTGAAACAGAGGAGGAAACACCCATCTATCTTATGACCGATTGCCTGGGTTGTGAGGAAATTAGGTTCAGGACCTTTGGTCGGAATTGGAGATCTGTGGAAGAGCTTAGGCTATTTCCGCTTAAGGTTATTGTCCGATTTATTCGGACTGCGGTGAATCTTAGATGGATTAGATCCGGGTCTGGATTTTCGTTCAAGACCCGGTTTGTTGTTGTTTTTCTTGGGGTAGCTATATGGGGCCCAGTGAGGCTTTGGATAGCGTAGGGTTTGGTCCCTCCCCACAGACAAATAATAATATAATAATTCCCTTAACTTAATACAGTTATATATGAAATTTTCTTTAAATATCAAAGTTTTTTCTCATCTGTAGTAATATAAATATATAGATATTTGTGGGGGAGGAAGGGCAGCTGCCAACCAACCAAGGCTGGTAGGTATAGAATGATTTACATTCTAATAGTGAGGCCAATAATATTGAATGAACAAACACATTTGAAATTTTAACGTCTCCTATTCCTTACAATTTTTTTCAAAAAAGAATTACAAATAATAGTGATACGTTTATAATAATAATATCTTAGCTGTTAAATATTCCAAATTTTAAGGAAATAGTTATATAGTCTAGACTTTTGGAGAAAACATGCATTTCCACATCAAAACATGTTGTATTTCCGTTGAAAACTCCATTTCGAAAAATTTTGACATGACCGCAATACTTTCTTTTACAAGGTACAATAAAGAGTCCAAATAAAAATCGAAAACATATGAATCGAACGGTAATTTTAACTCTCTGTGGGAATTTTTCTTTGTTGAAGTTGTATGTTCTGAATATGCGTAAATATTATAGCTTTTAAATCATAAGGACAGATAAAAAAAAGAGGCTATTTTAAATCAATGTTTAAGTAATCAAAACACTGATTACAAATAAAAACCTTATATTGAAAATCTAAAACAATTTATAGCTAGATGAGACCAGTGCAAATTGGTAAAACGGAAAAAATATATCACTATCGTATAGATTATTGAAAATATATATATATCACTATCGATATAAAAATAAAAATATATCTAATGTGAACCGGGAATCACCACTTATGTGATTTTCTTTCACTATGCAATTTATTTGTCGAATTTTCATTAAAATTTCGATGTTTAGAATGTTTAGTTTTAAGCATGCCATAAAATAGTTAGTTGGTCAAAAAAACAGTATTCTTGAGTGTCGCTTGTCTGGTAGCCCCCTTTTGTCTTAACAACTAAGCATATAGCGAGCGATAGTTTTAATTTATACCTGACAGTAACCCGTAATCTTTATAATGGTTTTCAGGAGAGAAAATGGGTTGTATAGATAAATACCTATACTAGAAGTGTGAACACTATATAACTAGAAGTGAAAACTGTATGATTCCAAAAATAACACAAACTGGCCTGGACTCTACACTAAAATATATAAAATGGTAGTGAGAGGTAAAGAGTAAAGGTTGATGACGCGTTGTGACTGCTGTATGAACTTTGCTGCAAGACTGTCGGTAGATTCCCCTAATGGCTGACACAGCTGTATTTAAGCAGTTTCTCCCACTCTAGTCTAGTCTAAACTAGAGAGTGTTCCTGTCTCTCTCTCTCTCTCTGCTTTGGATCCCTCTCTTCGAATCCTATTACACCTTTACAATCTGCACCTGTACAATCTATTTATTATTACGGAAAAATGATTCAAATAATAGCGATATCTTTTCTCAAGAAAATCTCTGAATCAAATCAGTAAATTCACCACTTACAGTTGATGGATTTTGAACGAAAATTTGCTATCTGATGCGGTTATTGTAATATAATACCAAGATACAGCTTCCTGTGATTGTTTTACAATTCTCTTACTCCTCTGAGTAATAAGGAGTATTGAGAACGGGTTTAGAATTTTAGAAATAAAGATTTCACTGGAAATACGTGTACTTTTAGTTTTCCCCTGAGTATAACAAAATTGTTTTTGCGAATGGTATCTACGTCCAATATTGGAGAAATTAATATATACTTTTCTAAAATATTTTGATTATAAAGGTAATATACAGGGTGACCAGAGTTATATGCTCCACCCACTTTTTTTTTAAACGGCGGGAAATTTCGAAAAAATAGAAAACACGTATTTAATCATTTTTAGTCTAGTTTATTTTCAGTGATTGATCCATTTTTTTATACCCCAATATCCCGAGATACAGCATCCAACTTTTT
>JAAEAF010005833.1:0-85150 GCA_011037195.1 Triatoma infestans
CGTCTTTATATATATATATATATATATATATATAACTATATATATATAACTATACAAACTCACTTTTTGGTTCAAGAAACTCATGTTTATTCAAATTTACCTTTTAGTTCCTCATCTTTATTTTATTTTATTTTTTTTTCTAAGAAAAAAGATCGCATTAAAGTAGAATTAAGTGATAAATGGATTTGTAATTTTGACTAGATTTTGATTAAAAATTTTTTATAGCCTAATTAATTTTAATTACAGATTTTAAAATAAAAACTCTGGTGTGAACAATTCACATGAACTTCTCTTATTACAGTTATTATAATTATAAATTTTACCATTTTTTTTTATTCAAACTTGGAATTTTTACTCACGAGTTTAATTGTCTGATGGATAAATTTAGCGCTGATGGAAGTGTATGTTAGTTCTCAGCTAATGTAGATCGTACTTGAATGTGATTATTAGAAGTCAGCCTTTGTTATCAATCTCCAGCAATATAAACGTCATAAATTCCTTAGGACTCACTAAAATCCATTTTTCCAATAGATTCATCTGTCTATGGATATGCGCATTTAAGATGCTTAGTTTAAAGAAAGAAAATAGTCTTTGGAGTCGTTTTTTTGGGAAAATTGAGAAAAATTCTCCCCAATAAATTTTCCATTAACGTGTAATTTTTCAGTTTAATTTCTGTCCGGCTTTTTCCAGTTTTCCGATAGGCTATTTTCTCGACAACAACACCAATTCGGTTCACTAACCAGACATATAAAGTAAAGAACATTTTTATTTTTAAACATTTTTCTTCGAGTACTTTTATTTTGAGGAGGGGCGGTCAGAGGGAAGCTGCAGCGTCATTCTATCCTCTGATATACCATTTCATTAGACTGTTGATTCTTCCATCTGTATAATATTTTGAAAGGAATTAAATGTTTACCTTAGGCAGCTAAGACTTATCTGGAAATCTGCGACTGTAAAAAGTCTGAAGTGTGTAGTGTGTGTGTAATATAAAAGCTAAAATAAGCTCAAGACCATGTGAATAAGCTGAGCCTAGTACGCGCGATAGCATATGCACTCAGATTCTGGGTGGTAGACGGAGGATAGTCCAATTCCACTATCAAACGGATTGTGCAACTATCATCCAATAAAGATTTTAGAAATCTAGGAAATAACTTGGAGTATTCTTGCAAAAGATATCCTTACTAGAATCTGTCCACATCTTGAAATTTCTCAAGGGAAATAGATTGCAGATTGGGAGAGGTCCTCATCCCTAGCACCAGAAGGAGGCAACAAAAAGTATAAAAATCCGTTTGCAGAAAAATTTCCTTTAAATTATGCCATCGGTTGCATCTGACCGGCGAGCCGCCAGTTAGTTAGTCTTAGGTAATAACCCAAATATACACGTCAAAAAAGAAGAAGTCATTGAAGGAGAAAATTCGTAGCAAAAAAAAAATCTGGTATGAAACACTCACACGACTTTCTCTTAAAAAAGTTTACAGAATTATAAAAACCAAATTTACTTTAAATAGGCCATTTCCTAAAAACCACTTTTTTTTTGGACAAAGGGGACCTCAAAACGTGTTTTGCTAGTGAAAATTTTGATTTCGAAAATTTGACACGATTAAAATACTTCTTCTAGGAGTAAGAGAAAGTAAAAAGCCAAGAAAGTAATAATTAAAGCCAATCAAACGAGTCGTTATAGAAAATATTTGTTTTCAAATAACATAAATCAATCCACTTTAGTCCTTGGCAGGGTTATGAGGGAGTGTTGCAATTTATATGAACTATATATATTTTTTTTAATTATTTTTTAATGACATTTACAATTAATAATTTATAACATAGTTTATTATATTTTAATTATTTCTTAATAGTTTCCCTTTTATTTAGGATTACTTATTTGCAAAAAACCATTAATGCAAATTTTCGTTAAGTGAACTAATAAAATCAACTTTTTGAAAGTATTCTGTGTTATTTAAATTTTTTTTTTATTACCTTATATTCTTTTTGATTAATAAATTATTCTTTTTCCTCTGACTCAGAATTAAGAATATTAATTAATAATAATTAAAAGAGTTATATTGTTTTATTTATATATATATTTATATTTTTTTTTAATTAAATTAATGGATATATCAAGGTCAGCGTACAATATTTATAACTAAATTTAGGCGCTTGTTCTCTCAATTCTTTAATTAGTTTTGTTCCCCTTTTTTAGTCCTTGCTCTTTATATAAATTGTTTGTTTGGATTATCTCAGCGGACCATGTTTGGCCTAATGAAGAAAACTGGGTCTCACCATATTTATAACTTAATCACAACAAATTTTTTTGTTCATGTAGGGCCCCCTTCCAACTTTATTACAACTCGCAAATCTATTTAATAATATATAATAATAAAAAATAATAAAAAATCTGTTGTGAAACACTCACACTTTTACACAGAAACATACAACATTCTCTTATTGTAATTTATACTGTTCTGATTTATAAATTAAGCAGAATATTACAACTTAGTTACAAATTTCTCATATAAGCAACGGAATTACAGATATATGAATGTTAGCACAATCACATTAAGGTAGTTTTGTGGCAGGTTTGAATGAAATTTAACAGAATTATAATAACTGCCGTAAGAGAAATTTGTGTGAGTGTTTCTCACCTGTTTTCCTTTTTCTCATACTACCACACTCTCATTCTAAATTATACAATGTAAAGCCCTTGTAGTGCTTAATATTCTCGCGTAATATAAGCAGTGTTCAGTAAATCTAACATTGCTCAACCTAAATTTCTACTTTCTCTTACTCCTAGTTAGAGGAAGTATTGTAATCGTGTCAAATTTTCGATATCGAGTTTTCACCGGAAATGTGAGTTGTTGCTGTGTTTTTCACGGAGCGCTCTCAGGCATCTGGTTGGATCTATTACGGGACATTGTGGTTTAAGAAGACTTCTTTACATAATGGGGCTCATGCCGGATCCATTTTGTAGAGTCTGTGAGACAGAGAAGGAAACACCCATTCATCTTATGACTGATTGCTTGGGTTAGGAGGAAGTAGGATGGGTTCAGGACCTTTTGTGAGAATAGGATGTCTGTGGAAGTGCTTAGGCTATTTCCGCTTGAGGTTATTTTCCGATTTATTCGGACTGCGGTGAATCTTAGATGGATTAGATCCGGGTCTGGATTTTTGTTATAGACCCGGTTTGTTGTTGTTTTTCTTGGGGTAGCTCTATGGGCCCAGTGAGGCTTTGGATAGCGTAGAGTTTCCCTCCCCACAGACAAATAATAATAATAATTCACCGGAAATGTCGTTTTGAGGTCCTCTGAGTTCAAAAAAGTGGTTTTTAGCAAATGGTCTGTGTGCGTGTGTGTGTGTGTGTGTGTGTGTGTGTATGTATGTACGTGAATAGCCTAGTTCAAAAACGAAAAATCGCAGAAAGTTCAAACTTGATATTCCGTTTAGGTATCACGATGGGATGTGACAGTAAGTCAGCGGCTAAAATTCCTCAACCGGAAGTACCACTTTACTAAACAGTTTTTTCACTTTTTTGCATTTATTCTAAAATGGCCCCAACGATTTTTTTAAACTTGATATATCAACTACAAATGCAAAGATTTAACATTTTTATTTGAAACATTTTTCCGGGAAAATGCATTTAAAGGAACTTTTAGGGGAGGGGGTGGGTGGATTGTTCTCTAAAGTGCTATTTCAGTTTATTACACAATTCATTCAGCTAAATAATATTAATTAGAATTAAATATGCTGTTGAAATTCCGAGTTTAAAAAAATCGGATGTCCGGAAGTGCATTTTTACTGAAATGTATTTTTTCAGTTTTCTGGTATTTTCAAGAAAACGGATCCAACGATTTTCTTTAAAATACGAATGTGAACTGCACATATAATGTTTTATTTGAAACATTTCTCCTGTTGAAGTCATTTAATGGAGCGTTTGGGCAGGAGTGGGGTTATGGTTTTTTTCTAATGTGCTATGATAGTTGATTATACAATTAGACGTCCAAACAAAATTAATTAGAAATAAATAGATGGCCAAAATTCCGAGTGCGCTTTTACTGAACATTTTATTCCAAGGAATTTCATCAAATTTGGTACACAAACCATAAAATTTGTCAATTAGTTGCAATTTTGAAACCTGGAACAAGAGAAAGTTGTGTGAGTGTTTCATACCAGATTTTTTTTTCTTCTGTTCAATCTTCACAAACATCTACTACACACTTTCTCTCCCACTTAGAAAAAGGGAGGGACTACTTTCTCTCCCACAAAGAAAAAGTCAATCAATTATCAGATTTTGTGCGAAATCATAGTATCGAATACTATGCTAGTAACTAATCCATAATATTACGTTTAAGCTTCCCCCCCCCCCATTTTCGCGGACTAATTTTTAAAACTTTGACACAATAACAATAAGAGAAAGTATCTGGTACGCAATACAAATACGACTTCTCTTCCTGCAATATATACGTACAATTATAAAATTAACAAAGTTAGTTGAAACTTGAAATTTTCACTCAGTATATATATATATATATATATGGCTGTGATGGACATGGTTGGCACCAATGGCATGTAGTACTTGAAGTGATCCATTGTAGTTCAGAAGACAGCGTCGCCGTGATAACATTCAACAAAACCCTTGATAAAGCACTTGATATCTAAACATCGCAGATACCCCGCAGGGCCGCTCTAGATTCCAAATAAAAATGATATGATTATGTGTGGGCAGTTAGCGTAGCAAGTTTAAGAAAATCGTTTGTCGTCGTTTTCGAGAGAAAGTGTGGAAAGTTAGCGTAGCAAGTTTAAGAAAATCGTTTGTCGTCGTGTTCGAGAGAAAGTGTGGAAGTTAGCGTAGCAAGTTTAAGAAAATCGTTTGTCGTCGTTTTCGAGAGAAAGTGTGGAAAGTTAGCGTAGCAAGTTTAAGAAAATCGTTTGTCGTCGTGTTCGAGAGAAAGTGTGGAAAGTTAGCGTAGCAAGTTTAAGAAAATCGTTTGTCGTCGTGTTCGAGAGAAAGTGTGGAAAGTTAGCGTAGCAAGTTTAAGAAAATCGTTTGTCTCATTTTCGAGAGAAAGTCGCCAAAATATTAGAAAAAAAAAATTTGTTCTAAAAAAATACACTTCCGGTTTTCAATTTTCCTCAAATTTGCAATTCTAGGAAAGTTTTTAAATTAAATTAAAGATGTTGTTATATAGACCAGTGAAGTCCATCACATGCGGCCCAACAAACAATTTTAAACTACTTATTAATCTTTTTAATTCTATTCAAATATATTTGAAGATATATAGATAAAGTGTCCTTTATCTCCAAGGTGTGAAGATATATATGTATTTTGCATGGACGGTTATCTGCCAAGTTTCAAACAGAACATATGGAGCTGCAATCTGACAGTCAATTTAAAGACTACTTTCAAATCTTCCCTGAGATCAATATAGATCGGCTCACTATCCTGCCTTAATCATGTTTTCACTTTTTTAGCAACATCAACATTTGTGTGCAACTATTTTCAAGGATGAAATGAATGAAGAGTAAAATTAGAACCAAAATATCTGTTAGAGCACCTTGGAAGAACTCAAAGAATATTGGAACTGCTTCCATTAAACTAGATACTGTTCAAATATTAGTCTCTCAAATACAATGTCAGCTATCCTACCAGTTTTATGCTGCCAGATAGTTTTTTTACTTTTATAATAAAATGTTTAAAATATTAATGAAGTTTGTTACTTAGATAGCAGTAAATTTTCTATAGCAGTAATCGCAAATGAATATTTTGATCTAACATAATCTCTATCTTAAACGGCTTTCGTACCGGCTATGAATTGATATCAGAAAAATTATATTTTTGGTCATCAACTATAGTTTGTGTTTGGTATTTTTTATATGTGGCCCAAGACAGTTCTTTTTCTTCCAAAGCGGTCCACATAACCCAAAAGATTGGTCATCCTTGATCTAAACGAAGCTATTTCAAGTATTTGTGGAGGGAGCATACTGAGATTTTCCATATCTGAGAGTATTTTAGTTACCTAAAACATAAATTTTCCGGTGTAATTATCCAATTTTCAAAAATTTGACATGAACACAGTACTTCCTCTTGTAACCGTTAGAGAAAGTTAAAATATCCCCAACACAAAGAATGAACTAAATATGTGTTATTCTTTAGAAATCAGATTATTTTACCAATTATTTCATTCTCCACATTCCAACTAATTATATATTCTTTCTTTTTGTACATAAATTGATGAGAGTATTTAGTTACAATATATTTAATAGATTTTAATATGTAGTCTAGGATTTCTTAGGATTTTGTTTTCTTCATTCATTTAAAAATAATATAAAATAAAATAAAAAATTTAATAATATTAAATAGATAGAAATATGTCCGAGAAACTTTTAACAGCTATTAACCTCTCTCTCCACCTCTATTTACATCGACCCCCACTTACCGCCAAAGGCTATTTAAAACGTTATATTCTTCCATTTCTTTTCTTGCTCACTCTCTCTATTCGTAGGCACAACTTGTCCACCAATCAGTATATATACACGGGTGACTACTAAAATACATGGTTACTTTTATATATTTTGATATTTATTTACTTTTATATTATAACTAGGTTGTAAGTATCGATAGTTGAAATCGATTATATTCGTTCATGAATTATACTAATTTGTAAGATATTCTTTTACTTTGGTTGATGCAATTTTAAAATTGTCAAAATTGTGATCTCTGGTGGGTAAATGTAAGTTCTCAGCGGCAATAGTTTTTTACTTAAATGTGATCATTAAGTTATATTGTTACAGCTAGTGCCTCGATTAATGCTCAATAATACAGACATCACAGATTCCTCCAAAAAATACCATGAAATCAATTTTACTCCAAGTAAGATTGGGAGGTATTGCGATCGTGTCAGATTTTCGAAATTGAGTTTCTACCGGAAATGCCCGTTTCGAAGTCCCAAATCTTTTTTTTTTTTGGCGAATAACCTGTATGTGTGTGTGTCTGTTTTAACAGAATATCTCAAAAACGAATAGGCTCAATCTTGTTATTACGTTTAGCCACTCACTTCCACCGCATCAGACACGAAGATTTCGAGCAAAATCTATCAATCGCAAGGCTACTTACTGAATTTTTTTTTATTTTTTCTCTTAAAAAACGGCTCAAATGATTTTCTTTAAACTACGTACACTATCCAGGCACACTCAAATACCTGTCACTTTTATTATCCTGGGAAAATGGATTTTTGGGGTTTCTGGGGGAACAGTAGCTTTCCCCCAGAAAGTTACTACTACTAAATGAAGTACTACTTCAATATAATATATGGTTTTACCACCTATACAATATTAATAAACATTAGAATCATTGATAGAATTCCAAATTTGAAGAAAATCGGTTAACCGGAAGTGCGACTTTACATAATTGGTTTTTGAGTTTATTGGAATTTTGTCGATAACAGTTAACAACGATTTCCATTAACTTGGAACGCATGGAAATCATTTTTTATTTGAAACATTTATTTTGGTGGGGGATTGGTCAGTTTCAGAGACATTTTCCATGGTAGCCTGCTTCATTTTGTGGTCATCGACCGGTTTCGGGCGTTCGCCAATCTTCAGGATGCGTTTTTCAGACAGTGTGCCAACACAGACTCGTACAGAGACTTAGTTTCACACTAACTCAGTCCTGAAAAACGCATCCTGAAGATGGGCGAACGCCCGAAACCGGTCGATGACCACAAAATGAAGCAGGCTACCACGGAAAGTGTCTCTGATGCTTTCCAGCTCTGCGGAACCAACTACCACAACAGATTGGTCAGTTAGTTTAAATTTCAATTCGCAAAAGTTTCGTTGATTTTGATATAGAGCGCTCCACATTAGGCCGCTCAAGTATATAGAAGTAAAACCCCCACCACCATTTTTATGGCTAGCCCAATTAAACTTTGTAACGTTACAATTTTAAAGAAAATTTCTTGATTAAATTGTTTTAGTTAGGATGAGAGTGAAGTCGTGTAAGTGTTCCACAACAGATCCCCTCCCGATATGTTTATATGTAAATAGTTATTCCCTGTTAACCCAATATTCTCCACATTTATGCATTTAATGTATTATAAGTGGAAAATTGGGGCCTTTGCACTAAAATAGAAGTTTGGTGGAAAGGCTAGGCTTGGAACACCGCCACTCAGCTCCCGCGACCAAGGACCAATTTATTGTAATAATAATTCTAATGTTCTGAAGAAAATTGACAAATTGGAAACTTAAGATGAAAGTTTTGTGAATGATTCACATCAGATTATTTTGATTAAAAAACAAAACAAAAAAACATAAAAACAAAACGATCTTTAAAACAAAAACAAAAATATATTCAGCTACAAGAATGCTAATTACGAGAGAGTTTATTGCCTTGTCGTTTCCATTTTTATACAAACCCTAGTTTGTTATTTAGATTTATTCTTTAGGAATGCATTTAGTTTATCTTTCTTTCTTTTTTTTATTATTATTTCCTAAAAAATACTGTCTCGCTTTTCTTTTTTGAGAGGAAGGAATCTTTTTACTTTTTTTTTTGAAACCACGTTTCTATTTTGATCTTTGTCAGTTATCGGATCTTCTTTTTTTTTTAAAGAATCGTTGCAAGCTTCTTCTTTTTTTTTACTATTTTATTTATTCATATTTACTTGTGTTTTCAACGTTAGAAAAAAAAATGCAGTATTTTATATGTGCTATGGATAAAATAAACAACCCAATATTTGGGTTTACAAATCAGCCGAAGCTGATAATATGAAAAGAACAGATTAAAATCCGTCAACAGGTGATGAAGTTTGCCAGAAAGCTCCACACTTGCTCTCTTTTATTTAAAGCATTTTTATGAGGGAAAATTTATTTAATAGGAATTGTTAGTTGGATGCTGCCATGTTTGGCATTCCTCTAGAACGCCATTAAATACTGTACGGTTCTATCAAGTTTGAAGGAAAATTGTACACAATTTCCAACTTTGCTGGAGAAAGTCGTGTGAGTGTTTTACAATAACCAATGAATACTTCTCCATCAACAACTAAAACTCACTGGCTTTTGGTTGCAATACGACCTATGTAATGTGTAGTTTAATCTAATTTCAATACTGAAAAATAATTATAAAACTCCTTGATTGTTTATTAATACCGATCGATTAGGGAGAATATCTATCTGGAATAATGGTATTATTAGCGGGATGTATGAATAAAAATGAAGAACCAGAAATAAAGACAATTATTTATATAAAGAAGGGAATAAGTATTGGTCTTCCACGCGGAGGACCCGGGTTCGAGTCCTGCTGTGCTATCCTTAGATTTTTTCTTCGTAGAAGCCTCTACAGCTCACTGTCCGGTAGGGGACAATGTTGTCTGTAACGAGAGAACACTGTCCGGAGGCCGGCAGTGCACTGAGATAGCTCCGGGCGCTACAGACCATAGATGTTGACGCGTCTTAAATTTATAAAAAAAAAAAAATTATTTATATGGCGAAAATCATATGTTATCCATTAAACTGTTAATTTGTAAAAATTGTGAAATTTGTTTCAAACCAAAAAAAAATCTGATGTGAAACACTCACACGACATTCTCTCACTCCTTGTAATACAATTTATTATAAATATAATATGACAAATTTTCTTTAAACTCAAATTTTACATATTTGTAACATAAATATAGAGGTGGTGGGGGGATAAATACAAACTTACTTATTCTGGCAGGTAGAGAAGTGATGATTGTAGTTATGGCCAAGCAGAGCGCTCTAAAAACACTGCACCAACTGCATACAACATTTGAAATTAACGGCACAAATTCTACGTAACTATCCAAAACCAAAATAATTTTTTTTTTTAATATCTTAAATAAAAGTAATATGTTTTTTATCTCTGTAATTAGCATACGAACTTTGAAAGAAATCGTTTTCGAGAAAATTCCAAAAAGAGCCTCAAAAACCTAGTCTATCAATGCTTGTAATGTGTAGTATTATATTGCTGATTAAACCACATATTACACTGAAATGATGCTTTAGAGTTCTGGAGGGTATTGTCCTCCCGGATCCTCCAAAAAAATCAATTTTCCCGGGAAAATGTTTCAAATAAAAGTGCTGTGCGAGGATAGTGTACGAAGTTTATAAAAAATCTTTGGAGCCGTTTTTGAAAAAAATCACGAAAAAATGAAAGAAAAACAAAGCATTCAGTAAAGTCCTTCTTCCGAATGATGGATTTTGCCCGAAATATTTGTATCTGATGCGGTGAGAATACTTAAAATGGAATATCAAGTTTAAACTTCCTGCGACTTTTCGTTTTTGAGATATTCTGTTAACACATACAGACACACACACGCATACAGATCATTCGTTAATAACTTTTTTTTCGTATTCAGGAAAACCCAAAACATGTATTTCCATTGGAAACTCAATTTCGAAAATACTTCCTCTTTTTTAGGAGTAAGAGAAAGTAAAAAGAATTAAGTAAAAAAAGAATCATGTTTTCTTTCTTGGAAAACTCGGTTCAGTTTGGAAAATTCTCAAGTTATTTCTCTCAAATTTTAGGAAATTCAATTTAAAATAGAGAACAAAGTTGGCAGTAAAAAAAAATAAAAAAAATGAACGGAAGTAACTTTTCCTCCCGATAATTAATCAAAAGAAATAATTAATCATAACGGTAAACTTTAATTTTTATAATTAAAGGTAACATGATATATTTTGTCTTTAATCTAGGTTTTTTTTTCTGTGAATGATGGTTAAATTTATTTTAATTAGTCTAATAAATAATAAATAAAGAGGTTAAAATAAATAAATCCTAAAATAAATTTAAAATATGCATTAGAATTTCCAGCTGGAGCTGAAGAGAACCTTCCTACAAGCAAGAATGTCCTTGGTAAGCCAATAACCTCAAAGTAAAATTATACATTCTCATTTCTTTAAAGAAAAACTTAAAAATAAATAATTGAGTAGATAAATTTATTTATTGATAGAAAAATGCGAATTTTTCAAAAGAACCTAAGCGATTGTAATAATTCGAGCATAAGAGTTTTCACCGGAGAGAGAGAGACGAACTAATTACAGAAACTTCATAATTAATATTCTGTTTTTGTTATTTCCAGCGTTTTGTAAAAATCCTGTGACCGGATTTAAAACTTCACTTAATCGCTCCTTTTTTTTCGAGATTTTTGTGTTTTAAATTTTTCACTCCAAAGAAACGAATTTAACAATTTTCTTTCTTTAAAACGTGAATTATACTAAGTACAAATATATGGTCTAATATTTAAATTTGTAACATTTTTTTTTTCTTGAGGAGGAGGCTCCGATGGGGAGCTTTGACCTGACGATGTCCTCGAAATTAGCCATTCCCCATATAATGTACGATTCCTCAACTAAAACAATATTTAGGGGTTTGTTTCATTCTTTTTCCTTTATACAAAAAAATGTTAGTAAACAAATAAAATGAAATCAGTTAAAAAAGTAATTTATACTCGAGAAAGTTCAATAACACGAACGCCAATTACCCGGTCCCCCCCTCGTACGCATATTTAATTTTTTTATAAAGCAATAAAAAAATAATAATAATCTTGTGGAAGGAACGAAATTCTTTGCATCTTCTTATTTTTCGTTTATTATTTTATTTTAGAACGGAAGCTGTTTATAACTTTTCGTAATATTATTTTTGTAGAAGGAGGGAGGGGGGACCCTCGGACATTCCGGTAACACTAGTAGTCGGTAACACAATGTTTTTAAATTAGGATGACCTCTTTTTTTTAAACAGGTCTAATAAGAACTGTAAGGTTAGTTTTTGTTTTATTATTTATTTTATTAGGTTTTATTAATATTTAGATTTCGCATTGTTCTTTTATTTTTGGTTGATGAAAAAAAATAAATAAATAAATGATAATGTTATGAATATTGAAGAAAGTAAAGAAAAAGAAAGAGAATGAATTAAAAGAAGTTGAAAAAGTCTTTTATAGAAGATGAAGTCAGGTGAAGGTACACATTCCAGTGTCGCCTGTATGATTTACAAATCAAGAGTTATGCAGTTCAAAGACTGTGGGGGTACTAAAAGGATATCTTCCTAGTCCTATTTTCTTTATTCTTTTATTTAAAATAACAAAGACTAAAAGCTTCTCTTTTTTTTTCATGTTTAATATATAAAATTGATTGGCTTTTCACTTTTAGTAAAAGAAAAACACTTTGTAAATACTCACTTGTTTTATTGTGGAATTGTCCAAGCGTGACATGCTACTGCTGTTGATGTAAACATAATTGTTTGACAAAGAAAATAATGATTTGAAAAAACTTTGTAAAATAAACACTTGGTAAAACACTTTTTGGCTATATGAAATATTAAAACACTTTAATTAAAGAGTCAGTTGTTTTTAATTCAAATAAATTATTAAGAAAAGTTTAATATAAACATTAAAAACAATATTCTTAAAAAAGAAAAGTAAAAAAAAAAAAATTGAACTAAAGGCACACGGAGTTTAAGCGCTGCACGAAGTTCTACCGAGATTCTACTTGACCCCTGGTTGTACAGTAGACTGATATCCCCACTACATACTGGAAGTTTTGTGTCTTCCCCCACTACCAGGATATTTACTACAACGTCATTTTTGTTATGTGCAGCAAGAGAGAGAGATCGAAATGAATGTGTGTTCGTGAAAGAATGAGAAGGTACGAGAAGTGAGTGGCGGAGCGGAGTGGCAGTAAACTGGCTGACTGGTTTTGTTCAGGCAGGTTTAATATCTGCTGCTTGCTACTACTACTACTCAGGCAAGGACTTAGGCCGTCAGGTACAGTCACTGCAGGAAAAAAGTTTGAAAAACTTTACCTCAGCTATTTAGGTACAGTCTGTGTTTATTAGGCCGTTACTCTGTGTTAAACTAAAGGGGAAAGAGAGAGAGTAAGATCATGGTGAACGAAAGGACACATCACATATGCATTTTCTTATGCAAAAGCGCACGCTTACAATGCACTTTCGTTTATTTTTTACATTCTCTTGGTTTTAGTAAGAGAGCAACTATAACAGTCGTGCCAAATTTTTGAAACTAATTTTGAACGAAAATTTGTGTTTTGAATCTCCTAAGTCAGAAATAAAATACATTAAGTGAATGGTCTGTATGAGTGTATGACCGGAAGTCTGTGTGTTTGAGCACAAAATATCACTGAAATAAAAAAAAATCGCGGGAACCTTAACACTTGGTACTTCTTTTAAGTACTATCACCGCATCAGATACGAAGGTTTTTGGAGCAAAATCCATCAACTGAAAATGCCACTTTATTGAATGGCTTTTTTTCTTCATTTTTTTCGGGGTTTCTGCGGGGAAACAGTAGGTTTAAGCTTTTCTCTGAAAAGTACCACTTCAGAACTATGGTTACACTACCCATATATTATTAATGTAGATTAGAAGTACTGCTGAAATTACAAATTTGAAGGAAATCGCTCAACCCAAAAACTATCAGTTTTATTTGAAACATTATTCGAGAAAAATTCATTTTAGGGTTTTAGGGACTAATTTGTGCCATTACATTTTATATGTTATTTGAGTTTGTGAAATGTTAGCACTCTCTTCTGGATTACAGTGTAAATACATTCTCTTTCTACCTCAAGGGAACTACTAGTCCACATGTACCCCACTACTTCTACATTTGTGTTAGGGGAAGTGGGAAATTTCAAAGTTTAACTCTTTGCCGCCCACAGCACATAGATATTCCATGAATTCAAACTTGTTATTTTCGTTAAATATGAGAATGGGTCTGCAATTCCCAGATTGTTTCTTCGTTAATTTATTGGTTTTTATCTAGCTGGAAAACAATCACTTATACTTCATTAATGTCATATTTCTGTACATGACAGAACAAATAAGAAAGAAATATATTTTTTGTTAGTAAGTTTTGTAGTGAGTCCCGAGGAAGCAAAGAATAATATTTTTCTGTCTTAAAAGTGAATATATCTAATACATATCAATGGAAAGTATACATCATTCATGAAAAGTATACATTCATGAAAGAGTTACATTTTATTTTTCTCCGATTTTTATATCATTTGGGACATATATGTATCCGTGCGGACCGTAAGGTAAGTTTTTAAATAATAGCCTTAGAGATTTTTTGCATAATAGCCTGCTTTATTTTGTAGTAATCAGCCGATTTAGGGTGTTCGCACATCAGTAAAACAGTTTGGTAACACAGATTCGCACTGAGCAAAATCAATTTACATTCTATTGGCAATCTGGGTTATCTAGTATCCTGATGATTGGAGTACGTCCGAAACCAGTTGATGACCACAAAAAAATGAAGCTATCAATCAGCCAACAGTACGAATCCCCAACCATAACAACTGCTTATCAGTTTTCTTACGCCAACCTAAGTGTAAACATTTCTTTTATTTCAAGTTATATTCAGTATTTGTTATGTTTTAATAAACAAGTGTTATGACGGAAAACAGGTACAGAATTTTTGCATTGTATGTAGAGGAAGTAAGGCAACGTTGGTCCTACATTTTTTTTTTAAGGGGGGGCAATGCACTGCGACCTTTCGATCTATTGTGCTATGCCCCCTGGGTGCCGCAGGTTATTGCCCACAGCATCCGAACAGATGTCTTTGAACATCCGTTCTACAAAACCTACATCAGGTTGAGATCCCTGAGGAATCCCAATACCCTGACAGGCTCTAGAGAGGATATATCCCCCTCCTTCACCTGGAGCTACCCAGGTTCTTGAATCTTCTCTGAGTGGCAGCCTCGCAGTCTGTTAGGAGATGTAATGGAGTTCCCTCCACTCCCCACAGAATTTGCATGAGCTGTCACTTTCCAAACCCTCTAGAGCTTTACTAGGTGTCCTCTAAGTTGGCAATGCCCCGTGAGGTAACCCGTAAGAACGCGGAGCTTGTTCTTGCTCAATCCGATGCAGGCCAACGTTGGTTATAATTTCCCAGGCAGATCTTGGCCTGCCGCAAACCGGGGAGGGAGTACAGAGTTGGTCTTACATTGGTGATCATCAATTTGCAAAGACATCTGACGATTAGTATATAGATACGGAGCGCTGAGCTGAAGTATATTTTGGTACTGGGTTCGATTCTCTGTCCGCCTCCATTAGCGGTTGAATGTAAGGCCCGTCTGAAAAAAATAGACATTACTTTACTTATTGGAATCAGAAGAAAAGAAGATGGAGCAAAGAAGACGCTGTGTAGAATGCGCCAAACTGATAATTGAAAATAAAACAATTAATTCAATTCAATTATATATAAATAACAATTACAAAATTCCAGCTTTTCTTTAAACTTCAAAATTAAAGAGTTTGAGCCGTTTTTGAGAAAACGTGAA
Source organism: Triatoma infestans (assembly GCA_011037195.1). Taxonomy (NCBI): domain Eukaryota; kingdom Metazoa; phylum Arthropoda; class Insecta; order Hemiptera; family Reduviidae; genus Triatoma; species Triatoma infestans. The sequence continues at coordinate 15,296 of JAAEAF010005833.1, forward strand.
AAAGTGAAGAAAAAGAACGATTCAGTAAAGTGGCACTCCCAGGTTATGATGGACTTTGGCCCAAACCTTGGTGTTAGATGCGGTGTGCTGGCCCATTCGTTAAAAACGTTTTCGTTTGGTACTCAGGGACCACAAACATGTATTTCCGGTGAAAATTGTAATTTCGAAAGTTTTACACGATCGCGCCACTTCCTCTTGCCAGGAGTGGGAGAAAGTAAAAAAAAATCGGTCGGCATTGGAAAAATAATACGATATCCCAAAGGCTGTTCTTTATATTTTTTTAATTATTTCTCCGAATTCCACAATAAGTTATTCACACGAAGTTTTTTCTATTGAACACAAAATAGTTAACAATCTGCCTAGGGCATATCCCATATAACTAGGAAATAATACTATGTTCGGCCGCCATATATCAAGATCTACTTACTGTTATACCATCATTCCATTCTTCAAGACATTCCACTAATGTTTCTCTTTAATATCTTCCCTTCCTTTACTTCTTCTGTTTTTTTTCTACTTCCCTGTTTACATTTTCTTACTGCTATAAGTGGGCGAAGTATTGAATCTTATTAAATTTTTGAAATTGATGTTTGACATATCTGAGTACGAAAAAATGTTTTTAGCAAATGACTTCTGCGCATGTGTGTACATTGCGTGAACAAAACATCTCACAAACACACAGCAAGTTTAACACTTAATATTCAGATTAGTTCTTCTGTCACCGAGGATTCGGTCAAAATCTGTTAAACCGAAACATGTTGATGTCTGTTACATAAGCGTTAAGCTTTTCACTAAAGTGCCACTTCAGTGATGAATATGATGATACTGCTGGTTCATCTATATAAGATTCAGATATATTAAAAGGTTAGCAAGTACAGAGCATTGTAGTCATATTCAGATAAAACCTATTGCCTAAACCCCGTCATTTATAATCTCCAGATCTGTAATTAATGTATAAAATTCATATTCATAAGTTTTACTAATTCTAACGGCGGGTAAGAGAAAGTATTGCGAGCGTGTCAAATTTTCGATATCGAATTTTTCAACGGAAATACAAGTTTTGGATTCGCCTGAGTTCGAAAAAGTCATCATTGGTATGTGCGAATGTGTAATTTGAATTTTTTTATTTCGTTTAAGCTCCACCATGGATGGCGACAATGTTTTGATCAAGATCCGATTAACCGGAAAGAAGTACAATTTACTGGATGATTTTTCGAACCAGTGCAATGCATCTTGGACACTGGAAGCTTCAGCCTGTATACTTCTCACACTTTGCGTTTGCCGATGACAGTCCTCCTGGCGGACAGCAGAGAAATGTAGATATATGTGTGTCGGAGTTAAAGAAGAGAAACATGGAAATAAGCTTGAAGAAAAGCAAGTGCATGGTAGTGACAAGATCAGGAGAAATAGAAGCCAATATTACAATAAATGGCCACGAAATTGAACAAGTGTCCTCCTTTAAATACCTCGGAGTAACGCTTAATGCCAGCAGCAAGTTGAGGGACGAACTTAACCAAAGGCTAAATGCTGCAGGAAAGATATTTTACGCCTTTAATAAGAATTTCTTAAGCGCAAAAGGAAGTTTCAAAAGACAAAACTAGCACTATATCGGTCAATTTATGTTCCAACTCTCACATACTCATGTGAATCCTGGGTCCTGAATGAAAATGAAAAGAGCCGCATCCAAGCAGCTGAGATGCGGTACCACAGGAAAATCGAGGGTAAGTCGAAGACAGACAGGATAAGAAATGCCACAATTCGAACAGCTTTCAAAGTTGAACTCCTTATCCAAACTGTGGAAAGAGGGCAATTGAGGTGGTTCGGGCACGTGTGCAGAATGGCGGAAAGCAGGATACCCCGAAAAGCCCTTGAAGTGAAATTTACGGGTAAAAGACCGAGAGGAAGAAGGAGATGGACCGGGGAGGACAATGTGAAGAAGATAATTGCGGCCAGAGGTAGCGATTGGGCAAGCGCCAGAAGATTGTCACTAAACAGAGAACATGGCGAAATTTTTGTCAAACCTCTACACCTTCGGGTAAATGAGGTGAAGAATAAGAAGAAGAAGAAGATTTTTCTCGAAAACAGTTCAAACCATTTTTTTGTTTGTTTTCTTTCATTAAAATTGGTGTATGTATCCACCATACATAGAAAAGAGCTGCAACTTTTATTCGTAACATTTGGCTGGGAACATTGTATGGGGGTTTAGGGGAAGGATTCAACTTAGGTTTTCCTGCAAAGTGCCACTTCCGTACCTTGTACGATTCTATCATCCTCGTATATAATATTAATTAGAATTAAACACATTGCCAAATATTCCGAGTTTGAAGAAAATCGGTTGACCGGAAGTGCGACTTTACTGAACAGTTTTAGCAATAGTTTCGCAATACAGGACGCAAGGAGTTTCTTTGTACCTAGAAAACTAATTAACACAACTTTCGTAAACCCGTTACTTTTATTTAAAACATTTTTCCAAGTATGCTGATCTTCGCGTAGGGAGGTGGAGTGCTGACGGAACTAGAAGTTCACCTGAAGTGTCATTTTTATTTTACATTCTTCAGTTACCATATAATATTGAAGCCAGTTTAAGTTTAGTAAAAGTTATGTTTTTAACGAAATCTACTGTAATAAATATGTAATTGCGGTAAGAGAAAGTCGGTGTACATTTTTCACACTAGATTTTTTCTTCTTATCTGAATGCGATTTTCTCATAAAAACTTCTCCAAAAACTCTTCTATTTTTTCTTTTTAACGTCCTATATATAAAACGTACAAAGATCTATCACTTTTATTGGGACATCTTTCCAAAGTTTTAAGGAAACTATGATTTACATATATCTGCCCTCTAAAGTTTCATTTCAATATATTATTAGATTTCACTTCGTTTATATAATATTAAGCAACAATTACTTATTTATTTAAATAGAAATGCAACTTCGAAGGAATTCTGCCAGTTAAACTTCCCTTTTCTAAAGAGCTCTGTTTCTATTAAATATTGACACGGTTTTAAAAAAAAAATAACTGCACGAATAGCACACTTTATTTCCGTGATTAATACAATGGATTTTATTGATGGAAAGTGCACGATTTTTTTTTTTTCATGATGACCATCAGTATCATGAGAGAGATTGAGTTGATTAAAAACAGTTGAATTGAAAACTAAACAAAAACTGTACAGAGTTAAGGAGAAAGTACGATTCTATTTACATATTTTGTATAAACTTATTATAAGTTCATACATATATTTAGTAAAAAATCTGGTATGAAACTTGGGGGGGGGAGTGTAGTAGGGTACTTGTTTAATTCGTGTATTAGTGCAGTTACACGTTGTTTGTTTTATGCTTTGCTATATGCAATTGTAAAGTTGTATACAGGGAAGGGAATGACTAAGTGGTTAGCACACTGGACTCCCACGCGGATGTCCCGGATTGGTCCAACAGTGCTCTGCCCTTAGATTTTTCTCTCTCTAGCAGTCTCTACAGCTCACTGTCCGGAGATGGACAGTTTGTCAGTAACGAGAGAACACTGACCAGAGGCTTGCAGTGCACTGAGAAGGCTCCCGGTGCCAATGACCTTAGATGTTAGCGCCTTTAATTAAAAACAAAAAAAAGTTGTATGCAGTATCATCTAGTTGTTGGGGTGTTTTGAGAGGTATTTTTAAACTGATGTTCTCTTTAAGTAAGACTCTAAAAATAGTTCCACTCTATCAGCCCATTGAATGGCGAAACTTTTGGAATGAATGTCTAATATGAGAATGACAGGACAGTGGTCGGAAGATAATTCATCTAATGTGAATATGTCAGTATGGAATAATGAAATGTTAGAGCATATAAAAGTCAAGTAAGTGAGGACGTTTATTTAAAGAGGTTGGGCCAGTAGGTTAGTTGTGAAGGAGAGATGTTGGAGAGGGATGTCTGAGAAATGAAGGATATGGCCTCTTGTATTCGGCATTGACCGAATCACCATACCTCGGGTTCCTAAAGACTGAAAGAAAGAACTATTTTGGGCTATTGTTTTTATTATTTGGTATGGAGGGCAATATACTGCAGCTATAGTGTAATTGAAGGGTTCACTTTGGAGAGATAGAGAGAGATATTGTGGATTGCATGGAATTAGTGTCATTACTTAGCACAAGGAAGTGAGATAAATAATTTCGAATGAGAACAGTGGAACCGTATGAGAATAGTGGAACCGTAATGTGCAGACTGTCAGCAAGTGATATAAGAAGTTCTTTCGGTGGAGTGTGTTTTCGTTGGGAGAGCAATGTCTATTCGTCTTTCGTGTAGTAGGATATCTAACTCTTGTCTGTGGTAGTCAGTCCGTTTGCATTCCACAACAGTATAGTGAGAGAGAATGTGTAAGTGGCAGTCCTTACTCCACTAGCTCCTTAGCTAGTCGAGGAAGTAAAGTGTTGACAACTGTAGTGAGGACAGTAATGAGCAGCAATGGCTTTTGAAATCTGAACGGAAGGAGTTCAAAACACTAGTGGTGTCAGATGAGGAAGACTGCGGAGGTCCTGAGACGGTGGTCACCCTGCAATTACCCATGGTGTTCTGCTGAGACGATAAAGAAATCTTTCTTGGTGGAATTAAATTATAGACTGTTGGCCAGGTATTGTTCGCGAGGTCGTTTCCATTCATAGCAGAAGGATTATTACAGATTGGATTTCGTTTTCTGAAGCGTTGTAACCCTTTGTAAACAATACACCTTCTATAATTAGCAACATGTTTACTATGCATGGAGCAATAGTAGTAGGCGGTCTCACATTTCAAAAGCCTTTATTACCTTCCACAACACAGTTGTCAACACTTTACTTACTCGACTTGCTCCCCTTACTGTCACACCCACAATTCTTACTCACCACACTGTTATGGAATTTAAACGGACTGACTACAACGGACAAAAATTGGATATCCTACAATTACGAAAGACGAATAGACATCATTCTCAACACTGAAACACAACTACACCGAAAGAACAAGCCTTTATATCACCGGTTAAATGCCTGACAATCACTTTTCATGTGTCCATCTTCCTGACATCTTTTGCATTGCACAGTGACGCATGAGAAAATCCTAAAAAAGAAATTACCAAATTCGCTGTAGATGCACTTCTAATTGGAGGATTGATTCAAACCTTTGGATGCGATAATGAATTTCATGATGGGAATATCAAGTTGGTACTTTGTGCGGTTTCTTTTTCCGGTTTTTGAAATATTTTATTCAGTTCACTCACACATCAACTAAAAATCTTTTGTTTTTAATTTTCTGGGGACCAAAAACTTTTATTTTTCCGGATAAAACTTCATTTAGAAAATTTGAATCTGAACTTTCTCAAACAGAATTAAAGAAAAAATTCAATTGAATTCTAATAATTTCATCACGTGAAAGACTGGAATTCCCAAGTTTATTACTTATTTTGTAGTTAAAAAAATAAATAAAAAAAAAATATATATATATTAATAAATTTCTAAAAAGATTCAATTAATTTTTTAAACCAAAACCTTAAAAATATTAAAACAACAACTTTAAAATAAATAATAATAACTTTATATAAAGTGACAGGTTGTTATTCATAATAAAAAAATAGTAATACTTTATATAAACTCCCCCCCTCAAATATTTTGATAACAAAAAAATTATTCTAAAATTAGTATCATTATTAAAACAAAACCGTTAGGATTGTTTATCTTTATTTTTAATTTTTTTTTATATATATATATTTTGAATGCATTAATTCAGTATGAATGAACTTAACATTCGTCTTTATTAAAACGGAAATTCTTCGAACTTTTTTTCCTTCTCAACTTTTTCTGATTTATTAATTTTTTTTTCCTTCAACTTTCTTCTAATAGCCAACATGTAAGGGAATAATAAAAAGGGAACACAAGCTGTGCCTTTAAAGTCGGCCAATGTCCAGCGTTCAGACTTGTTATTTAGTGGAGTACACAAAGATTGTAGGATATGACATCGTAAATGTTGGTTGTTCTATAAAAACTGATTCTATGGCCTTCTTTTCTTACATTACTAGATAATTTATATAATTTTAACAAATTTTGAGCTGAAAAACATAATAGTCATTATTTTCTCTAGCTCCTAGTTTTATTTATTTATTAACTTTATCACCTAGCTTTTTTCCACTGCTTGGGAAAACTTTAACGTGAAAAAGCAGGAGCCGCAAACTGGTGGCCCACGAAGACTTTGTATTCCTCACCATTTCTTTCCTAAAAATCAATATTTCCAACATATTTTTCGGTATTAAAATAAAGAAGAAGTATTAGATTGTGTAAACATTCCGAAATTAATTTTCACCCGTAATATCACAACACATGCACCACCTGAGTACGAAAATAATGTTTTTAGCGGATGGTTTGTGATAGTGTGTAGACACCGTACGCATATTGGCGTCATATGTGTGAGCGTGTATGTGAGTGGTGTATGTCATTACGTTTAGGTACTACCATTGTATCTGACAAGATACAAAATCCATCTGTTAAGGATATCGATCTAATACAGTGATATCAATATGTTATGTAAGTATTTGGAGGGCTGATTTAGCCCAGTACTGAGAATAAAGGCCAAATTTGAGAACGTATGTGTGTGCGATCTATTTGAGTATAGTCTCTTCTTCTTTTTTAAATATATCCCACATCAACACCATCAACGGCGACTTTACTATTTTTTTTTTCAGTTTCTCGCGCGTTTTTCTTTAAAGTTCGTGCACTATCTACACACATATAAATACCTGTCACTTTTATTTAAAACATTTACCTGGGAAAATTGCTCTTTTGGGGGAAGTTCTGAGGGTGCAGTAGCGTTATGCTTTCCTCTAAAGTACAATTCCAACATGCAAATTTAGAGCCAATGGAAAGGAAAACTTCTTGTTAAAAACTGTTACCAAAGCAGAGATTGAGATTGTAGTGATAGATCCTTCTTACAGTATGGTCTCCAGATCACAGACGCATAATCCAGAACGCTTTTTACAAATGAACTATAGACGGCCATCACAGCTTTGGAATCACTAAGATCACGGACATTGCCTCAAAACAAAGCCTAAAGCTCTAGAAGCCTTTCTACAGTCTGCTCAATGTGACACCTGAACGATAGGTCATGGCTCAACTTTACTCCCAGGTCTCTTACATTATCCGTTCGAGCAAGTGGTTGGCTATCGATAGCATATTTCTTAGGTAATTAAAATTCTTTTTACGATAAAAAGAAATTATATGGTATTTTTTAATGTTAAGGTCCATGCCAGTATCACTACACCATTCGGAAATAGTATTTAAGATTTGCTGCAGCTCTTAGACAGTGTGTCAGGGAAAGAACTTTTCGAAAAAATTATCCTATACGTGACGCCAACGTTACCGCCACTTTTATTTATATATAAGGCATCCCCCCCCCAACTAGTGCTATAATAAACATTGCAAATTTATAGAATATTAATTAGTTACAAATTGTGTTAGCCCCCCCCCCCAAACGTGTCGATGTGTCACATCAGATTATTGTTTTGTTTTTTTATTCAACAATGAATAAGCACAAATTGACAGAATGTAGTAGTTTTACATTTATTTAATATTATACTAAATATTCATTGGTCCAAAATAATAAGGTTGGTAGAAGTGACGTTTACATATCGTGAGATACGCCTAAGATCCATCCATATTGTTAGTATATTCACAGAACCTTTCTCATCTATTCAAATTGGCAATTTATAAGTTCAATATGTCAATACAACTGGCTGACCGCATATATGTATCTCATAGATAATTCATGAACGTGGGTTTTTTTTTTCATAATTTTCTTACACCTTGAATTCATAAAATGACAAATGTTATGGCTAACCACAATACAAGAACAAAAAACTAAGAAAGTACCATACACATTCATTATACAATACAACACACATATATTATTTATTATATATTCTATGAATAATCTTCACCTTTTTGTCAAATTATTATTACTGACTTGCAACATTTGAAAAACAAGTTGCTTCAATTATAGGTACTTTCTCTTACTGCTTTAAGAGAAAATTTTACGAAAATCTCAGAATTGGACGTCAGTGGAAATACTTGGGCACTTACTGTGCGAAAATGGCTTTCATAAAAATTTGTGGGATCTATAATAAAAAGTTTAAAAAATCCCAAAATAATGGGGTGAATAGAAAAAACAAAACTGTTTTTCAATAAAAATTCATTTTCTGTTGTTTACCTATTTGTGTTTTGATTTTTTAGTCGTGTTCCAAGTGTAGCCGACTGACATTGACTATCATAAGCCATCTTTTTGCCAGTTGTTGCATCCCTCGCTGGTACCATTCCTTGGTTTTGAAATAAGTAAAGAGAAACTCCTGCCCTCCAGTTTCAACTTCGGTGAAGTTAATAAATTTTCATCTGCAAAAAAAAAATTTGCTATGGACCCGTAACAAATGGAAATCGGGTGGAGTTTGTCTGGGAGTTGTGTGGTCTAATACCCAAAAGGAGAAACAAAGTTAATCTAGTTTGTTGTGGTAGTTGGTTCCGCAGAGCTGGTAGCATCAGAGACAATTTCCGTAGTAGCCTGCTACATTTTGTGGTCATCGACCGGTTTCGGGCGTTCGCTCATCTTCAGGATGCTTTTTCAGACAGTGTGACTGTCTGAACACAGACTTGCACAGAGCAAATTCAGTTGAGTCAGTGTATAAACTGAATTTGCTCTGTGCAAGTCTGAGTTGTCACATGTCTGAAAAACGCATCATGAAGATGGGCGAACGCCCGAGACCGGTTGATGACCACAAAATGAAGCAGGCTACCATGGAAAATGTCTCTTAATCTAGTCTACTGAAGCCGGTGTGTTTAATAAATGTACAAAATGATATACCCAATCGCCGCTTATAATTTCTGGCCCAGTAACAAAATTTTTATTTTTTAAATGTTTAACAGGCTGCCAGAAACTGCATCGTTAATCTCTCTGAATTGCTGGCATAATGTAAAGTAGAAATTATTTCTCCTACTTTTAATTAACACTTTATACTCCCTGTTACTACGAACATACATAATTCTATGTATCTATGTATCTGCTATGTATCTAAATTTGAAACTTTATTTTTAAGTGTAACGTTGAACTATTTATATAAAATAAAAATTAATTAATATACATTTAACAACAGCCACAGTTTTTAACAACAGCATTTAACAACAGCTTCAGTTTTGTTTACTTGTTCAGGCAAAAAAAAAAAAATACTAGGCAGCCAGCGGAGAACCACAGCCGTCTGCCTCTGCGTTATTTTTCAATCTTAATATAAAGTTCTATTTCCATCGACGTTTTTATTATATTCAAGTAGTCAGTATTTATAGCATATCGGTGACTTTACAATTACTTTCTTTGTTTTTATACTTTTATTTTTCTTCTTCCCATAACCGCCCCACGCGAACTCCCAAGATCCCGTTTTTGGGCGCTCATAGGGTTCTGATAGGGCGCGCATAAGCTTGGTCTATCGGCTTTCTGCACTAAGCGCGGCACAGTTCAAGACTGAACCCGGTTTTCAGCGGTGCCACAGGGCGACGAGGATTAAGCTATGATCAGCAGAGGTTAATATCGGAAGAACTAGTAAAACTATTATCAATCTTCGTGTATCCAACATTCTCAAGACCCATCCGCCGCTATCAGTTCCTGTAATGAGAGCAGGCTCCCATGGCTACCTATATACTTATTACCACATGTTAGTAGTCCCCTTATTCATCAGTTATTATTACGTCATACGCTTTCATAGGTAGAACCTCAATAGTAGAATGTAGAATTTCTAGGGGTGTACGAAACCCCTGGTGGTAACTGAGGATGTTAGCGTTAGCTCCTTAGCATAAGTGGCTGGAGAAGAACGTTATGTTCGCTGGGGGAGACACCGTAACGCTTGAGATCGCACAAATCTGCTCAGGTATACAAGTATAATCCCTACCATGGTATTTTTTGGACCAGCTCAACTAAACTTTGTAAAGCTGCAATTTTGACGAAAATTTGGTTATTAAATTGTATTCATTAGAATAAGAGAAAGTCACGCACATCAGATTTTTTCTTTCTTTTGAGTCATTATTTCTATCTTTCTCGTAATCCAGCCATTTCCTCTTCGGTTCCATCTTCCCATTGTATACAGGGAACATTATTGTCTGTATCTTCTTCTATGCCTTCTCGGAACCCATTCTCTAATTCCGCTGGGGCATTTCTCCGTTTTCATTCTTTGATGTGTAGCTATATCACGTTATTTTCCTTTGCTGTCCATTCTAGTCTTCCTAAGAGACCTTCTCTAAAAAGCCTTTTTCCAAACTTTTATCTTTTTTCGCTGTACAATCGTATGAAATAAATGTAAGGAACAAAACAATAATTTATAACAAATTGTTAAATTGAACGAAGGAACAAGTTAATGTAGACAAGGAATGTTTAAACAATTTAGAATAGGAACGTAATAAACAGGATGTATTTAAAAAAAAAAAAAAAAGAGGAAAAGAAAGGCGAAAGAAGACGAGAGTTTTACTCGGAAGATAATGGAGAAGACAAATTATTGTGACATGAAATAGATTGGCCTGCTCTTTGAATGCGAAAAAGTGAATGCAAAAAAAAAAGTGAAAATAATAATAGAAAAAGAAACAAGGAGAAGTTTAGGTTATCTGCTCTTTTTGTTGAAGTAAGGTTATGTTGTCATTGTTAGAGAAACGATAGACTAGAGTCCTAAAGTATCCCATAATAGTGTTAGGGGGCGGGACCATATAATATGTCTATGATGGACAACAAGATCTAAATCTTGTGGATGTTTGACTTCTTCCATATGGCCATATGGATATTTTTTTTTTTTTTTTAGTCAAGTCAACTTTGACCTCTTGAAAGGATGTTTCCTGCGCATGTTCATTATACTAAAACTTCCAAGTACTTGTCTTAAGTTATATAGTCTATTAACTATTCAATATGCAATCAATCAGGCAACGGTTTTTATGACTTTAATACCTGTTAGACAACTTCTTTCTTTCTTTTATTATTATTACTATTTTTTAATTGATTTTTAGCAACATAATCAACGTCACTGGCCAAATTAAAACGGAAATAGAGTTTTTACTTTCCCTGACACAAGTAAGAGGAAGTTTTGCGATCGTTACGAAATGAAGTTTTCATCGGAAATACTTGTTCTTTTGAGGCAAGGAAAAAAAAAATGTTTTTAGCAGATTAGGTCTGTGTGTAAACAAAGTATCTTATAAATTTGAAAATCGCAGGAAGCTCAAATTTAGAATTCTCTTTAGATATTCTGACACTAAGGTTTCGGACAAAATCCATCAACCGGAAGTGCGGCTTTACTGAATTTTTTCTCATTTTTTCTTGCGATTTTCTTCAAACTTTGTATACCATCTACACACATAAATACCTACCACTGTTATTTGAAACATTTTCCCAAGAAAATTGATTGTTTGGGGGGGTTCTGTGGAGACAGTAACGTGAAGGTTTCTTCTAAAGTATTACTTCCATTCAATGTATGGATCTGCTACTTATATAATATTTATATATACATATTATAGAAGCATTGCTAGAATTCCATATTTAATAAAAATCGGTTAACCGGAAGTCCAACTTTACAGAATAGATTTAGGAGTGTTTTTGGAATTGTCTCGAAAGAGACTATAACAATTTCCTTTAAACATGGAATGCTAACACAGATATAAACCTATCACCTTTATTTGAAATATTAAAAAACAAAACAAATACTAACGGTATCTGCTATATGATAGTTGCATCAAACTTAGGATACGTTTTTTCGTTGTTTTTTTTTGACATATTTGAAAATTGATTGGTGTTTGTTTTATAAACATAAGTTTCTAAACTTATGCGAAACTGTGTTTTATAAACATAAGTTTCTAACAATAATTGAAAAAAAAATCGGTGATTAATGCAGGGGTAGACAGGATGCGCTAGTGTCGTTTTTCAGATATTTCAAGTTATTTTGTGTTTTATTTTATTTCATGCTAAATTATAATAATTTATTTTTTTAATAAATAGTAATTATATGATATAATAGGAAGTTATAAAATAATAAAATATATAGTTTTATATTGGTATAATTAGTATTTAATGTGTGATAAACTGTGTTCATTGCTGATGTTGACGATTACATATCAACATATGAGGTAAATCGAGTAGGTATTTCTTCAGCTTATTACGAGTCAAAAATGCCTTATAATTATGAGAAAACGTTGGCTTTTGACCACCAAATAGGTGCTTCCCAAAAAACGTATTCTACGTTAAAAAACAGTTGTTATTAGATAGTACTGAGAAATCTGAGACGTTAATATCTAAATTTGCTTGCACAATAATATGAGCATATGCTTGCCTCGGTTGGTTGGTCATCACTTGTCCCCCTCTTCCCCCCCTGGCAGTTGTATATTTATGTTATGACCTATGAAAGTCATTTTTGTCACATAACTGTGTTAACAGAAGTAAGTGAAAGTGAGTCATTCACATAAATAATTTGTAAAAATTATTAACAAAAAAAAAATTATGGAAACCATTACAATGTTTAAGATCTGTCATAACTCGACTTTCTAAAAATATATTATTATAAATTTACTGTAACTAAAGTATTACTTTATAAAAAGTTGTTTAAAAAAAACAAACAATAATTACGCTAATTTATGCAAACTAGAATAAAATAAATAAAATTACTAGAATTTCTATTTATTAAAAAAAACAGCTGTAGAATTATGACAGGTTAGCCAACTTACAATCGGAAGGGAAAGCATCAAAAATACAAGAGTGTTACACCTGTTTTTAGATTTGATTCTTTATTTTCTAAATTAAAATAATGATGTCCTTAATGTAGATTAAATTAAAAAAGAATATCCAGTCTAGAAATACATATTATATGTAAAAAAATAACTATAATTATGTTTGTTATTATTTTAACGTTGGTATACCTTCTTTTTGGAACATCTGATTAATTTAATTAATACATAATCTTATATTATAAAAAAGTAATTTCCTGAATTTCCTGATGTTTAATGTTAGATAGTAAATTAAGATTTTTCTTTGATAATTATAACAAGATAAACAATTTTAATAATGTTTAATTATTATTACTTATGAATGTATTGTAGTAATATTTTGTAAGGATTTGTATTAAATTAAATTCTTTCATTTTTTTTACTTTCTCTTGGTCCTAGTAAACGGAAGTATTGCGATCACAGGAAATAGATGTTGTGCGGTCCCCCGAATTAGTAAATAAATCTGATGTGAAACACTCACAAGACTTTCTCTTACAGCAATTCACAGAAATAGCAAAGTTTATTCACACCTATAATACTTACTAGCTAACCCGGCCACGCTTCGCTGTGGCTCAGTCTGATTTTTAAGAAAGTAAATAGAAGTATTATAGTTAACATAGGTTCAGCAAGAAAACACATCATTCAATTTAATACCCTACTTTGCGTTGCTGTGAACTGAAAGGAAAGAAAGAAAAAATGTTTTTAAGTGAAAGTCTTTTTTTATTGTGAAGCTAGTGAATGGACTACATTTTCTGTTTTCTGCATAAACATAAAGATCCGATGGCTTACCGACTCTGGAGCATGCGACATGTAATTGCCCATAAAAGAAGCATTCGTTTTCTAAATTCCAACGCACACTTGCAAAGTTTGTCCTTGCGCTATTGATAGTCATAGCAAACGCAAGACGTATTGGAAATTGAAGTCGTTTGAACTCAGACGCCATATCTGTCGGAATGAGTGGTATTCGTAGAAGTAGTACGTCTTCACCTTTATGAGGTCCAATGAGAATTGTTGCTTCAATTAGATTATTCGTCAATTTTTTAACTACTAATCGTGTACCATTGCATAACTTTGGCTGATTGATGTTTTAGAGTAATATAACTGGCACTCCAATATTCAAATTTAGAATGTGTGGCGGTAATATGGGGACATCGAGTAAATTAAGAAATTCCGTTGGAAAATTCACTACTTCACTTTGGTCCATCACGAAGCCGTTGGATTTGTATGTCACTATTTCACCTGCGATTCTGTTTAGAATGATGTTGTTCATATCGTGTACGTCGACATTTTTAGCCGCTAGAATCTAGCTCTTCCGCTTAATCATGCGTGATTTTGAGAATTTGTTTCGATGCTTTGGAATACCTTGTCTACTAATTCTTCTTTTGAATGTACAATGTTGCAGAAATTAGATGGGTGGTTTTTCCAGTTTCTGGATTTATAGGAGCAGTGCCGTTACCGAGTTCGAGTAATTGTCTTGAAAATATGGCAGCTATTGGATCGTTTTGAAGTTGAACCTTCATATTCGTTGTTAAATGAATTTTTTTTACTGTGCTCCAAAGAGTTGAATATTTCAAGCAGGCATGCAATTCATCAGCTGGTATTGAGCGAGGTATCACTGGAAGCGTTTGCCTGAAGTCACCGGATAGTAACACCAATGCTCCACCAAATGGAGCCTGATTATTTCGCAAGACTTTCAATGTATGGTCTAATGCTTCCAATGACTTCTTATGAGCCATTGTACACTCATCCCATACAATGATTTTGCACGCCTGAAGAACCTTTCACATTTCTGATGTTTTAGAAAAGTTACATGTTGGGTTTTCTGTGAAGTGCATGTTTAGTGACAGTTTAAGAGCTGAATGCGCTGTTCTACCTCCTTCCACCAACGTAGCAGCATGACCTGAAGAAGCAAGTGCTGACGCAATATGGCCATTTGAAAGATTTTAGCCAGGATTAAGGAAATAAAGAACGTTTTTCCAGTTCCACCTGGAGCGTCCAAACAGTAAATTCACCGAATTGGTTAGTCACAGCTTGTATGATGGTATCAAATGCTATCCTTTGTTCTTGAAGGAGTTTCAGTGTATTTTCTTGGATGAATAGTCTTTTCAGGTGCATAATTGCTTTCTGAGCAGTTCTCTCTCGAATGTTGCATTAATCGACATATTCGGTACTGTTACTCTCAATTGTGCCGACAACTTGCCACACATTGCAAGACAAAGATCCCCAATGAAGATTAGCGCTTCATTATATATTTCTTCTGTAAAATCCAAGCCATGATTTTGTGGTTCTTGACGTATTCTGTGTAGTATATCTTCGGCAGAGAGCGCGCCACGATCGCAACGCGTCTGCGTCTGTCTATATCTAACAACCTCGCGAAACGCTCGGAATTTCCGGTTTCTGTGGGAAGCTTGGAGTAAAAAGTATATATAAACACTCTTATATAGAAATGCAACGTTGTGCAAAAATTTCAAGTCAATCCATCGACTACTTTTCGAGTTTTGCGACCACAAACATACGGATGCTGAATTTTTATATATATAGATTAGTGGAAATAGAAGTGGTGAAACAATTAAATATTTGGGTGTTTGGTTAACTTCACAATTAGCTTTCCGATACCACTTTGAAGATCGACTTCGAGTGGCTAAAGCAAGTATTATGGCGAATTACAGTAACATATTCTATAAAAACGGTGTACCGATTTCAGTTAAATTTGAAATATTCAATGCAGTAGCTAGAGTAATAATTAGTTACGCCGCGCAGACCTGGGGGTTGTTATGGAGTGATGCAATAGAAAGTTTAAATACTTTGTTCATTAAAAGATTGTTTCTGTTACCAAAAAACACGCCCAGCTATGTAATATATCTGGAGTCGGGCTTGACACGTATATTCGTTTTTACACTGAGCTTACATTATCGTTACATTTGGAAAGTGCTTACTTTACCAAATACACGGTTTCCAAAGATTTTAGCAGAACAAATTATAAGAGAAAAAATATTTTGGTTTAAAGAATTCAATGATTTGTGTCAGCTCACGATATGGAATTAATAAATTATGACAGGGGGGGAGAATCAATTTGAGGTGTTAATAGGGAAAATAAAAGAGTCTTTTAGAAGAAATTTGTTGGCTAAAGTTGCGAATTCAACTTTTCATTGTCTGTACAAAGAGTTAATTATAGATTTGGGTCAAAATCACTGCAGTAAAGATACAAACACTACACTTTATGCAAACTATAATGAAATTGAGGGGGCAGCTAATAAATTTGAACTATAGAGTGGGTCGTACAAGCGAGAGGCATCTATGTTCAATGTGTAATCTCAATGTAGTTGAAGATTTATTTCATTTTGTAGCTGAATGACCAATTCTTAAAGAATTTAGAATCCTGTGGTTTAATAGGAAAACGCTAACTAAAACTGAAATAATTAGATACTTGAATGGGCAGAATAATAGTTTTAAGCGCCTTTATTGGTACCACTTGGAGGCGGCTAATTACAGACAGTTTTTGATTTCTAATTACAATTTTTAAATTTTACTTTATTTATGTGAAGGTTTTAAGTAAATTTTGCGGAATTCAATAATTTAATTTAAATTGGTTAATATTATTTTGCGGTTGCTATTTTTATTTTCTGTGATAAAGAATCTTTTTGGTTTTGTAGTAGAAAGAAAAAAAAAAAAACGTGTTTTCATAGATGAAAAATATTTGTACGAATGTATGTATTCTTGTATGTGAGGTCAACCTCTGACGACGGACATAATGTCCAGCATTGTGTTGTTTTTCTTAGTTTTTTTTTTCATTATTTTTTGTGTTATTTTGTCTAGTTAATTAATAAACAAACTTATTATTATTATTATATTATTATTATTATTATTATTATTAATACTTATTAGAGTTTAAATCTGTCGGTATTTTTAATGAAGAAAATCACGGAAAACTGAAAAACCTGAACGGTAAAGTCGCATTTCCGGTCAAACAATTTTCATTAAACTTTTGAATTTTGGCAACATATTTAAATTATCATTAATATTACATTAAAAAGAATTTTCTCGGAAAAATGTTACAAATGAAAATTGTAGTTCTTTATATTTGTAGTTACACATTATTAGTTAAAAAGAAATCGTTAAAGCTAGTTTCGAGAAAATCGCAAAAAAACGGAAAAATCCATTCACTCAACTAGCTGACTTCCGGTTGATCGTTTTTTATCAAAACTATATTGTCAAGCTCCTTGCTAGGACTTAAAGTAAATATCAAATTAGAACTTTTTTGGACGAAACTTTTCTGTTTATGAGTTATGCTGACCACACACAAAAAATACACACATACAGAACAAATACACAGGCAAATTTCTAAATAAAAAAAACACTTTTTCTGACTCAGGGGACCTTAAAACGTATATATCTGGTGATAACTCGATATTGTAAATTTGACACGATCGTAATACTTCCTCTTACCAGCCCGTAAGAGAGAAAGTAAAAATCTGATATTTTATCCAGCGTTGCAGCGTAATAATGTATTTCCTGAGCAGGTTTGGATTCTCATTCATCGTCAGAGTAAGGCTATCGACTTTGTGTGTGAGCTGTTTCTCGCGAGATTTTTATTATTCATATTGAAGGATTTTATTATTCTCGAGAGGCAGATGTAAGATGCAAAAAGAAAAAGACATACAGATTAAGACGAAAGATAGAGAGGGAGAGAGTGTGTATACAAACACTCATATATATATAATATGTAAATTAGTCAAAACTGTTTGTTATTGTGGATATTTTGTATTAATGTAAATTTCACATTGTTTTCAGTGGTCATTGAAACATTATATTCTGTACAAGAACATTGCAGCCATCCATCATAATGCCCCACATCCCAGTAGGACGTACGAAGAGTCCAACAGTATGGATTTGTGCTAAATCAACGCCCGTAATCCGTTATTGTCGATATGGTAATTTTACCATATTATATATTTATATTATATGAAGTGTACGTAATATATGAAGTATATATATCGTATAAATAATTCTGTCCTACTTTTTATTGAAAATCCGTTCTTTTTAACGGTAATACGTCACCCACTATTTAGATATTCTTATTTTTAGTAATATAGTTTTAGTAGCATTTGGATGAATGGTAAAAATTAGAAAAAAAAACACTCCATAGAGATATCTCTTGATTTTGTTTGCTCCATCAAATTTTCAAAATTGAGTACTTGTCAGAAACATATAGTTTGGGGTCCCCTGAATACGTAAAAAACTATGGTGTGAAACACTCACACGTCCTTCTCTCACTCTAATTAATACAATTTAATCAAGAAATTTTCTTTAAAATTGCAACGTTACAATGTGTTTAGTTGGGGGTGGTCATAAACATGGTGTTGGGGATTTTACTTGTATATCTGAGCGGCCTAATATGGAGCGCTCTATGTCAAAACTAACAAAACTTGTGCAAATTTATATTTAAACTAAGTGACAGACCTTCTCTCTAAATGTACCTCTAAAATCAATTTTTTCAGAAAAATGTCTCAAATGAAAGTGATACGTTTCTATCTATGCAGCGCCTTCCAATTTAAACAGAAATTATTGTAACCGTTTTCGAGAAAAATCAAAAAAAAAAAAAAAAGGTCAAAAACCTATTCTGTAAAATCAAACCCGCTAATTCGATTTTCTTCAAATTTGGATTCTACCAATGTTTCTAATGTAATACTAACATTAAATAGATGGTAAAAAACATGCATTATACTAAAGTGGTACCTGACAGGTAAGCATAACGCTACTGTTCCCTCAAGAACATCAAAAAAATCAATTTTCTCGGGAATATGTTTCAAAAAAAGAGATAGGTATTTATGTTTGTCGATACTATAAGAAGTTTAAAGAAAATCTTTGAGAGCCATTTTCGAGAGAATCATGAAAAACTTTTAAAAAAAACTACTCAGTAAAGTCGCACTTCCGGTTGATGGATTTCACCCGAAATTATCCTGTCTGGTGCGGAATTGGTATCTAAACTGAATAACAAGTTTGGGCTTCCTTCGACTTTGCGTTTTGACATATTCCGCTAAAACATACAGACACTTAGAGACTATTCGCCAAAAACATTTTTTTCTAATATAGAGACATAGAACACATATTTCCGGTGCAAATTCAATATCGAAAATCTCTTATTGGCAAGAGAAAGGAAAAAAACCGTCGGTTTGAAATATACACTCGACTTTCTCATTAATGCCGTTATAAAACTGCCAAATTTTATTAAAATTTGGAATTCTTCTTTATGTTTAGTTGGCCGCAACATGAATGTAGTAAAGTTGGTTCTGTAGTTGAATGCATATGATTACTGGCAGCAGTCCCAGCAATCCGCGCCCCAACGAATATCATGGTTTATATATAAGTACAAATGGTATTTGAACTTTTAAGAAAAATCGTTGCAGCCGATTTCAAGAAAATTCCAATAAAATCGCAGAAACTATTCTGTAAAAAGTTTGGATTACTAGTTGACAGATGTTCATCAAACTTGCAATATTAGCAATGTGGGATATTCCAGGAATCTTAATATTCTATGGATAATAGAATGGTACTGGAACGTTCCTCATCATTAATGTTGCAGCTTCCTCCAGCCTCCTCGACAAATTAATTTTCCTGATGATATTTTTCAAAAAATAGTGATAGGGTTTTTATGAGAGTAGTTAGAAGTTAGTGGAGACAATGGGAGGGGGACATTTTCAAAAAAATCGCAAACAAGTAGAAAAGAGAAAAAACCTTCAGTAAAGGCACACTTCCGGTTGAAAGATTCCTTCCGAAAACCTCGTGTCAGATGCAGTGATGAATGCAATATAATATTCCTGCAACTTTTCGAATTTGAGACATTTTGTTCATACACACCACACACACTCACACACACACCATATATATATTATAATATATATTCATAATCATAACAATAACACAAAAATATCATAATCATAACTTTTAGTTTACGTATTATCAAAATATCAATAACATAATCAACATTTTTTAGCATCATAACTTGTGCTTAGTTATGATCATGATATTTTACGTAATATTTTATCGTGCGGTGAATATAATTTACGTATAATGGATATACTGAATAGGTGGAATTTACGAATATGGCGTGATAAAAATTTAGTGCGGTCAAATAGTGAATCAACTTGTTGATCCATGTTTTTACAATGAAACATTGAACGCAGGCAGTAATTTTCATTTCTTAAATGAAGTTCTCCCCAGATCTGCTTGAAAATATCTCTCCAGCACGCTGGCAAATGTTCAACAAGATGGATGTCCAGCTCATAATGCGCGTTAGGCGTTATCAAGATCGCACTTTTTTCTTTCTTTTTTTTCTCGGAGTTTTCCACAAATCGTCGTTCCCTTCAGCCATAGAGCGCAATTGCCTTCTTCCAAGCAACACGATCTGCTCTTCCGTCAGGCCATAACCAGCCATCATCTCCTCTACCCGGTCCCTCCATCTAACTTTGGATCTACCTCTCCTCCTTCAGCCATCTACCTCGCTGTCCATCACCACCCTAGGCAATCTTCCTGGGCCCATCTTGCTCACATACCTCGTGAGTGCCTTGGTCTCAATGATTTCCAAGATGTTCCTTTCCACAACCGTCCTCTTCCTAATGTCGTCATTTTTAACTTTGTCCCACCTCGAAAATCCTGCAGATCTCCTCCAAAATTGCATCTCCATTGCCAGGAGTCTCTCGCGCTGTCTTCTGTTCAGTACCCAGTTTTCTGCGCCGTATAGTAGGATACCTTGGAGGATCGATGTGAAGATCAGCCTCTTAGTTCCGGGTAACAAATTTCCGCTCCATAGCACTGGGTTCAATAGTCCTATTACTTTTTTCCCCTCCTAATTTCTTCTCTCTACTTCCTGCTTGGAGGAGCCCATCCTTTTCTACTATTGACCCTAAGTATTTAAAATGATCCACTCTTTTAATGCGTCTTCCTTCTATTTCTATGGTATTTGCATTCGACGTGGACAAGTGCTCGGTCTTATCAAAATTTATACCCAGTCCCCATTCTGCATAACCTTTCATCAACTTCCACAGCATATAGCTAGCATCATCTACATCTTCTGCAATAATAACCTGGTCGTCTGCGAACAGAAGGTTAGAAATGTACAGATTATTTGTATAATCTTTATTCCCATTCTCCTACACTTCTCATTCCATCCTCTGAGAGCAACCTTGACATGTATTTTGAAAATGGTTGGCGACATACAGCATCCCTGGATTAGTCCTTTAGATGTTGTGAGTGGCTGGGAGATCGCACTTACCGGGGTAAATGGATTGGCCCGCACGGTCCTATTCAGTGGCCTCCCGTTCCCCAGACCTGACTCCACTGGATTACTTCCTCTGGGGATAACCTTAAAAAAATAAAATCTATGGCAACTTAAATCCGGTGTTTCCACTGTAGAAGAACTTAACGAAAGATAAATTTCTGAAGCCTGCAAAGAAATCCATCCTGATTCTGTAATGATGGCAGTGAATGAAACTGGGCAAAAAAGTGCGTGTTTCTAATGATGTTGCTTTTCCATTTTGAACAAGGAATGTAAATATGTTTTTGCCTTATTTGACTACAAACTCGTGTGGATTAATAGCAACTACAAGGCAGGGAATTTTTCTTGTTCAATAAACACTTTTCATGAAAAAAGAAAATCTACCTAAAGAATTCCTTGAAAAAAAAGTATGTGTCCAATTTGAAATAAGAAAGTTCATTTCGAAATCTCTAATTTCAAAATAATTGATCACATATTTGGATTCCCTCGTTTAAATAATGATGATGCAAAACACTAGGTCTCTTTGGATTGAGACCGTATCCTACGTTTGATATATATAAATCGACATTTTGCCCACATTACATTAGTCGTCTTCAGGCTATTGTAATATGGAAAAAATCAGTTTAAAGCAAAGCACGGTCACCCTTCAAGCGAAGACACTAATTTCTTGAAGGATATGACCGACAGGGAATCATTGTCAAGATCAAAGAATCAGAGATGTTAGAAGAAATTAAAACCTACTTCAACCATATTCACCACGTAATCAAATACAAAGTAAACAGTTTATATTATAAAAAGTGATAATTAAAAATTTGATAATAGATAAGCTGTAAGTGATGATAAAAGAGCACTGTAATGATGTAATTTCTCAGTAAATTGTTCATTAACAGTTTGAAAAAAAACTAAAACTTTACACCATTTACCTTTAACTCTTTTCTCTGAATTTAATTGTTGATGAGAATTCAACCGGATGTTTGTAATTAGCTCTATTAAGAGTGCTTACTCTTGTCCCCCTCTTTGTCTGCCTCTTCCTCCCCTTAACTAACTACCATTTTAAAACTTCTACTTAAGGTAAATATCTCCATAGAATTTCAATTTCAAAGAAAACTTCTACCTGTTTAACTTATTAACCGTATTTGAGAGTAACTTCAAAGTGGATATTAACAGCCATCCGACCATAATGCTTTATATATATATGTATACAGTAAATTCATTTAGTTTATTATAAAGTAAGATTTTAAAAAACAATTTTTCTTTTTAAATATGTTTATTGAATTACAATTACCTAGCAATTAATTTATTGCTTTTAACCAGTTTGTTTTCCAGTTTATCGTCTTCATCACTTACCTTCTTCCAGTTCTTATCTGGTTTTCAATTATCTTATCCTTTTTTTTCTTTTTGTAAAAAAAAAAGTCTGGTGTGAAACACTCACACAATTTTCACTTACTACAGTTTACCAAATTGTAATTGACAAATTGAATAGTTAGTCCACCAACTTTAATGAAATTCGTCGGTGTTTTTATGGGGAGGGAAAAGTCGCGAAAATTGAAATGAACTGTTCAGGAAAACGCTGAAACTCGGAATTTTGGCGATCTATGCATATTTCTAATTAATTTTGTTTAGATGATAGAATTGTGTAATAAACTGAAATAGCACTTAAGAGGAAACCATAACCCCAGCCCTCCCCCCAATAGTGCTCTTAAATGAATTTGTCCGGGGAAATGTTACAAATAAACGTTGTTGCACCCTGTAAGTGATGATGATATACCAAGATTAGGGAAAGTTGTTGGAGCCGTTTTCGAGAAAATCTGAAAAAACATACAGTAAAGTGGCACTTCCGGTTAAAAAAAAAATTGACAGAAAACTTACTATCGTATCCCATAGTGATACCTAAACGGAATATTAAGTATGAACTTTCTGCGATATTTCGTATTTGAGGTATGCTGACACACACACCATTTTCTAAAAACCACTTTTCTGGACTCGGCGGACCTCAAAACTGTATTTCCGGTGGGTGAAAATTCGATATCGAAAATTTGACACGATTACAATACTTCCTGTTGCTAGGCATAAAGTTTCCTTTGCTTCAATATAGTTATGATAAATACTTGGGTATTTTTAGCAATTACTTAGCATTGTGATCATGGCAAATATTTCAAATTGACTTTGAAAATACATATTTTGAATTCCCTATATTTAGAAATATTGTTTGTAGTGGAATGGCCGATCGCTACCACTGCATCTTATATAAAAGTTTCGGTTTAGAAAACCATCATCCGGAATTGCGACTTCTCAGTATTTCTTTCAATGTTTGCAATATTTTTTTAGAAAATGGCATCAACGATTTTGCTTAAACTCTTTGTATACTAACAATGCATTTTTAAGGGCGCTCGTTTTTATTAGAAACATTTTTCTGTGATTGTAGTTTTTCATCCATAGTGGCACTTCACTCCAATGCTGTTGACGGTTTCAAATTTAAAAGGATAATAGATTTAGACATTTTAAGTTTTTGCGAGTTTTTCTTGAAATACGACACGAAAACAATATGAAATCGAACAGTACATTCATTTGAACACTTCGATTCGAAACTTTTATCTGGCAAAAATGGATTGGTTGGTTTACTCCTAAATAAGGAGAATGTTTTGCGACCCTCTCAAATTTTCTAAATTAAGATTTCACTCATTTTGGAGATACAGGGTTTTTTGAGCTCTCCGAGAATACGAAAAAAAAACATTTTAGCGAATGATCTGTATCGCTGTAGTCTCAAACCTAATATTCCGTCTATATACTACCACCCATCCCCCCACCCACCTGACACGAAGGTTTTGGGTAAAATCAATCAACTAACTGGAAGTTAAACTTGACTGAATTCTATTTTTTAAGTTTTTCACAACTTTTTCGGAAACCTTACGACGATTTTCTTCACACTCTGCATACTATCTACCCACTATAAATATCCATCACTTCAATTTGAAACATTTTCCTCAGAAACTTCATTTTTTTGGATAAATCGAAGGGAACAGTAGGGCTATGCTTGCCGCTATAGCACACTTCACTACAATTTATGGTTTTACCACCTACATAATAGTAATCTACATTAAAAGCGTGGTTAGAATTCCAAATTTGAAGAAAAGCGGTTACCCGGAAGCGGTGCAATTCTACAGTGTAGGGTTTTTAATATTTTGGGGGGGGATTTTCTTGGAAAATAACTATTACATAAACGATTTCGTTCAAACTTGGAATGTTAACTGTACAGATATGAAGCTCATACTTTTATTCTGTAACATTTTTCGATTTCTGAGAGATCCGTCAGTTAGGTTTAACTTTAAATAGCCGCTATAAGCTTTATTGGTTGTGACAGACCTATATCTGTTCAGGTATATATTGTACAACCGCTACTACATTATTTTAGGCCAGTTCAACTTAAACGTTTGTAAGTATTGTTACTTTAAAGAAAACTTGTTAATTAAATTGTATAATTGCAGTTTTATATCGTAAAAAATCCATTATTTCCCCATATAAGGAATGTTTTTAAATTTATAGAATTTTTGTTATAAATTTTGAATTTTAATCATTTTCATCATGAGTGTACTGAAATTTTTCTACAAAAAATACACATTTAACAGATAGTATTCTTGTCCCAAATCTCTTATCATTCTTTTATTTAGGCCTTCTTCTAAAAAATGTTTATATCATTTATCCACTTGTTCACTAGCTTCTTATACCCCAAACAGTGTTTTTTTTAATTTGTTTTTTTTTTTCATATCTTTTGTCATGGCCCTCCAGGTATCACAGAGCGATTTCCAGCAGTTTGAAGAAAAATCGGTTGATCGGAATTTGTTGAAGAAACGATGTCTATAAAACACCGACAGCTTTCATTAACTTGAGGGGAGGGGACATATCACTTTTGTTTTGAATTTTTTCTCGGAGGAAAGTCATTTAATGAAGTTGTGGTGGAAGGGGGGGTGTTATACTGGCCTCAAAAAAGTCATTCATAAGTGGACATTTGTATAGACATAAATTGAAGAAATGTGAGCTCCAGTACAAATTAGAACGTTTGAACGAAACTTGTAATTAAAGCCTGTAATACGGCCAGTAAGAGGAGGAAAGTCGTCTGAGTGTTTACCCAGATTTTTACGTTCTCTTTACTCTAGAAGAGGAGTTTGTAAGTGTGTCAAATTTCGATATCGAGTTTTCACCGGAAATATTCGTTTTGAGGGCCCCTGAGTCAAAAAAAATGTTTTTTAGAAAATGGTATATGTGTGTGTGTGTGTGTGTGAGTGTTAAAAGCATAGCTCAAAAACGAAAAACCGTAGAAAGTTGAAACTTGATATTCCGTTTAGGTATCACCATGGGATCTGACACTACGTTATCTGTCAAAATCCTCAACCGGAAGTACCACTTTACTAGTTGGATTTTTTACTTTTTTGCGATTTTCTCACACAATCGAACGCCGAAATTTTCTGGTAAACATAGTATATCAACACACATACAAAGAGCTCAACTTTATTTGAAACATTCTCCGGGAAAAGTCGTTTAAGGGCACTTTGGGGGGGGGGTTAGGTTTCCATCTAAAGTGTTATTTCAGTTTATTAGACAATTGTTCATCTAATCAATAATTTGAATTAAATAGGTTGTTGAAATTCCAAGTTTGAAAAATCGGATAACCGGAAGTGCATTTACTTTAACACTTTACTAAATGATTTTCTCACTTTTTCGCGATTTTCTCAAAAATGGCTCCGACAATTTTCTTGAAACTTCCTACATAAATTAAACTTGCAAAGATCTACAACTTTTATTTGAAACATTTCTCTGAGAACATTCATTTAAGGGCACTTTTGGGGGACGGGGTATGTTTTCTCTCTAAAGTGCTAACATAGGTGATTATACACTTCTATCATCCCAACAAAATTAATTAGAAATAAATGATGGCCAAAATTCGGAGTTTCAAGAAAATTAGTACACCGGAAGTGCGCTTTTACTGAACAGTTTTTCAGTTTTTCGACGAATTTCGTTAAATTTCGTACACAAACTATAAAATTTGTCAATTATAATTTTGGGAACTGGAGTAAGAGAAAGTTTCACACCAGATTCTTTTATTTTTGTATTTTCTTGTAAACATCAATCAATTAAGTTGTTTCTCATTCTTACTCTATTTCTCTCTTTCTTCTTTAAAGAGATTTATTATCTATTCTTCTTTTTCTCACAACTTTATTAATGTGAGTACTCAACAGTATCTTTTTTTTTGGCCAGTTCCCACTTTATCTTACATTATTCCCAAACCGTCCATTTCTACCAACATTGTTTTTATCAACTTCTTCCTTTTTAAAGTTTTCTTTGTTTCTAATTTAATTCTTTTTAGTTGGTTCATGATATTATTATTATTATTTTAAACCCAATTGCTGTGGTATATATATATATATTATAAAACTGTGAAGTTTTAAAACTTATAGAATGACATAATTATATTATAGCCTCAGGTGTAAAGTTTGGTTTGAAATCATAATAAAAGGAGGGTGGGAGGGTAGGTAGCAAGGTTAGCTAGTTCATTAACTTGGGTACTTCATTCTTTGTGTAAGTATGTGGTAACTTTATAATTATCTTTGTTATATTAATTATAATTAATGGATAAGTGAATTTTGAAATAGAATATTAGGTGAATCTTTTATTGATTGTATGATGCAGGAATTCTAAACATAAATCTTGGAATATGTCTCTGAAGACGCGGGTGGAGGGGTGGGGGTGAATTAACCATTGTTTGTTTATTTTGGTCCTTAGTTATTTTGTACCAATCACAGATGATGTAAGTGGACAAATTTCCTGTTTAAAGAAAATTATAAGTTTTAAAAAATTCAATAATCGATTTTCTAGAAAACGGCTGGAATGATTATCTTTAAACCTGCCGTTAGACACCCTGTATATCAGAGGCAATGCTAGAATTTCAAGATTGAAGAAAATCGATGAACCAGAAATGCACCTTTATAGAATAGGCGTTTTGAGTTTCTTCTCTAGAATATTCTCGAAAAAGTAGCTACAGTGATTTCGTTTAAACTTGGAATGGTGGCAGCACAGAAGATATAATCCTATCACTTTTATTTGAAATTCTTTTGAGGCAAAATTCATTTTTCAGCGTGATTTGTGGAATCTAGGCCCATTACATTTTAAACGTTATCTGAGTTTGTGTAATGTTTAGGCGCCCTCTTCTGGATTACAGTGTAACCAATTCTGTTTCCACCTGTCAAAAGATACTAATCAACATGTACCCCGCTGTGTTAAAGCATTATTTATGTTAGAGCAACTGAGTTAAAAATGTCCAAGTTTGATGACAATTTGTCCATTTTATAATTTTATTTACTGCAGTAAGAGAAAATCGTGTGAATGTTAAACACCAGTCTTTTTCTTACTTTCCCTTACTCCTAGTAACAGGAAGTATTGTAATCGTGTCAAATTTTCGATATCGAGTTTTCAACGGAAATATCCGTTTTGAGGAAAGTGGTTTTTAGTAAATGGTCTGTGTGTCTGTGTGTGTGTGTGTGTGTGTGTGTGAACAGCATAGCTCAAAAATGAAAAATCGTAGAAAGTTCAAACGTGATATTCCGTTTAGGTATCACCATGGGATCTGACGGTACGTTATCTGTCAAAATTCCACAACCGGAAGTATCACTTTACTAGTTTTTTTTTTACTTTTTTGCGATTTTCTCAAAAATGGTTCCGACGATTTTCTTCAAACTTGATACATCAACTACACATACAATGAGCTACAACTTTTATCTGAAACATTTCTCTGGAAAAATTAATTTAAGCGTACTTTTGGGGGAGGGGTGGGGTTAGGTTTCATCTAAAGTGCTATTTCAGTTTATTGGACAATTTGCTCATCTAAATAATGTTAATTAGAATTAAATATATTGTTGAAATTCCAAGTTTGAAATAAATCGCATAACCGGAAGTGCGTTTACATTACCACTTTACTAAATATTTTTTTCACTTTTCCGCGATTTTCTCAAAAATGGCTCCGATGATTTAATTGAAATTTCTTATATAAACTACGCATACAAAGATCTACAACTTTTATTTAAAACATTTCTCTAGGGACATTCATTTAAGGGCACTTGTAGGGAAGGGGTGGCGTTATGTTTTTCTTTAAAGTGCTATCATAGTTGGTTATACAATTTTATCATCCAAACAAAATTAATTAGAAATAAATAGATGGCCAAAATTCCAAGTTTCAAGAAAATTATAAACCGGAAATGAGCTTTTACTGAACAGTTTTTTCAGTTTCGACGAATTTGGTACACTAACTGTAACATTTGTCAATTATAATTTTGAGAACTGGAGTAAGAGAAAGTTGTGTGAGTGTTTCACACCAGATTTTTTTTTTTACACCAGACTTTTACTTTCTTAGTGCTAACAAGAGGAAATATTAAAATTGTGTCAAATTTTCCATATCGAGTTTTCATCGGCAGTACACGTTTTGAAGTACCCTGAGTCGGAAAAAGATCATTTTTAGAAAATGATCTATATGTTTGTGTGTGTGTGTGTGTGTGTGTGTGTGTGTGTTTTTGTGTATCTATGTCTGTCTGCGTGTTTATGTTCTATGTGAACAGAAAAATTAGAATTGAATATGTTGCCAAAATTCTGCGTTTGAAAAACTCGGATGACCGGAAGTGTTTTTTCCTTAAATTTTATACAACAGCTACAAATACCGTGACCTATCACTTTTATTTGAAACTTTTCCCCCCAAAAAAGGAGTTTCATTTTAGCGAGTTTTGGATGGAAGGGGTGGGGTTAAGCATTCTTCAAAAGGTGTTTTATTAAGGTTTAGATTCCTCCCTTTGATATAACATTAAAGACCACCAATCATATAGATAGTAAGAGAATTAGGAGCTCATTTATAACTGTGTATATTGCAGTAAGAGAAAGTTATGTGAGTGTTTCACGCCAGATTTTTCTTTTTTCTTTCATATACAATAAATTATTCAAATCATCTACCGGAAATCAATATTTGAAAGGTAAAACTGTTGTTAAGTTTGAAAGGTAAAAGGTCAATATTATCGGACAGGTTCAAATCATAACGCCTACGGATGTTACACAGATTGGCTATATGGCTAGCAGTATAACGGGTCACTTCGTATATATTACAGGGACGTCCTAGTGGATCTCTTAGCACAGGACCTTCTTTAAAGAAAGGAATATTACAGGTGTATAGCTGTCTGTTTGTATATATGTATGAGTTTATTATTATCAGGTTTTATGGAGAACATATTTAATGGTTTATGATATTATTAATATATTTAAATCGTCCTTAAAAACTTCTTTTTTTTTAATAGGTAATGGGGAATATTTAATAAAAAATTGTCGAAATTTTAAGAAATAAAAAAAAAAAATCTGAAATTTAATATCCGCATGATTTTTTCTTGATGCAGTTTGAACTCTTCTAAGAGGCTAATTATTTTCAAACATGGAAATATTTACAATATCAATATTGTATTTACAATATCTTTAATATTGTACATGGAGAACAACCGAAACTTTCATAGATGGATAGGAACACTCCTATAACGTTTAACTTCCGTAGCAACCGAACGTAAATAATTTTTTTTTACGAATAATAAAAATGTTTCAAATAAAAGCGATACGTATAGTAATATATAGGCGTAATAAACATCCAAAGTTTCAAGAAAAACCTACGGAATAATTTTTGAGGAAAATCGTAAACAAACAAAATCTAGTGTGAAACACTCATACGACTTTCTCTTACTCTAATGAATCGCCCTGTGGATTTACACCTGTGTAGTGAGAAAAATGGTAACTCACGGGGCGGTGGCATGGTGGACAAAGAACTTGCTGATGGGGGGGTCGGGAGCGCTCGCAAGTGTTCAAAGGTTGGCTTGCCTGAGTACGACGGGTGCTATGATGACTACTCCCACTGCGGCCTTGGAGGTCCTGTTAAACCTTCCACCACTCCACATTTACGTCCAAGGCGTTGCAAGAGCAGTTGTGGCACGACTACAACAGGGACGAGCTCCCATCATTTATCCCAGGCATACTGGGAATTACCAAGACCTATGGGAGGAGCTGAAGGCGGACCCGATTTTGGGTCTGCCTACGGACATAATGCCTCCTAGGTATGACTCCAAAAACCCTTGAAAGTCTTGATATTAGACAGAGGGGCATGGAAGAATGGGCCGCCAATTACAGGCGAATCTATGTGGTACACGGACGGGTCCAAGATGGAAGATGGAGTGGGAGCCGGCGTGTACGGGGCTCATCCGAGATGTAATATCTCGGTGAGCCTGGGAAGGCTAGCTACGGTCTTTCAGGCGGAGCTAGTCGCGATTATTATCTGCGCCGCCGAAATAAGAAGACGGGGAGTGCATAACTCCAGAGTCTCATTTATTCGGATAGCCAGGCTGCTCTGCGGGCAATTGACTCGTGGGAGATCAGCTCAAGGCTGGTGTGGGACTGCCTAGGTGCACTAAGGGAAATTAGTAGCCATAATAAGGTCTTCCTGGTTTGGGTACCTGGGCACTCGGGTTACAGAGGCAATGAGGCGGCGGACCGCCTGGCCCGGGAGGGTTCAATGAGAGCACTTATCGGGCCGGAGCCGTTCTGTGGCGTCTCAAGATGCCTCAGGAATGCGTCCATTAAGACATGGATGCAGGACCGATCAAGGGAATGGTGGGTCAAAACTTCAGGCCAGAGGCAGGCGAAAAAGTTTATCTATAGCCACTCGCCAAAGCTAACTGCGGAATTACTCCAATTAGGCCGGGCGGCCATAAGGATAGCAGTTGGCGTTCTCACTGGCCATTGTAGATTAAATAAGCACATGCATCGCATGGGCCTGGCAACGGATAGCCTATGTAGGTTTTGTCAGGAGGAAGAGGAGACGGCACTGCACGTAGTATGTCAGTGCTACGGGCTGGTCTGGCTAAGGTACCGCCTGTTTGGTAAAGAGAAGCTCATGCCAACAAGCCTCAGCCAGGGCCCTCTCTCGGACCTATTAAGTCGTTTAAGGCAAGCAGGACTCGAGAGGGTGCTCTGATGGCAGGTGCTCTGATTGACCACCTGGGAGCCCCCCCCCTAATTCCACAGTCCGGCTAAGGACAGGATAGGGGGAGGGTCTCCAACTAGGTGGGTGCCACAATAGATCCTTGGGGTGTCGCGGTGGCGTAGGCTGAAGAGCCAATTCCCCCGTTAGAATCTCTACTCTAATGAATATATTTTAATCAAGAATTTTTATTTAAAAATGCATTGTAACGGTGTTTAGCTGGACTGGCCAGAAAAATGGTGGTTGGTATTTTACTTTTATACCTGAGCGGCCTTATGTGAAACGCTCTAGGTCAAAACTAAGAAAGCTTGTGTAAATTTAAATTTAAACTAACTGACCCCTCCCCCCAACACCCCATTAAAATCAGAAAAATCTTTCAAATAATAGTGATACGTTTTTAACTATACAGCAAGCGTACCAAGTTTACCGAAAATCGTTGTAACCTGTTTCCTAGAAAATTCCCCCCAAAAAAACTCAAAAACCTATTGTGTAAAAGTCACACTTCCGGTTAACCGATTTTCTTCAATTTTGGAATTCTATCAGCCTCTAATGTGTACTAATATTATGTTGATGTTAATATCGTAATATATTAAAGTGAAGTGATACTTCATAGGGAAGGATAACGTAACTATACTCCCTAAACCCCCCCAAAAAAATCAATTTTCCTGGGAAAATCTTTTAAATAAATGTGGTAGGTATTTACATTATGTGTTTAGAGAGTATATACAAAGTTCTATGGAAATCGTTGATGCTATTACCGAGCAAATCGCAGACATAAAAAAGAATAAGTAAAATAAACGATTCAGTAAAGAAGCACTTCCGGTTGATGGATTTTGCCACAAAACCTTCGTGTCGATGCGCTGTTAGTACATAAACGAAATACCGATTTGTGTTTCCCATGATTTTTCGTTTTTGAGATATTTTCTTCACACACACACACACACACACACATATTTTTTTCGTGCTTAGATACTTCGAAACATTGTATTTCTGGTGAAAACTCAAGAGTAAGAGAAAGTAAAATTGGTTTTATTAAATTTAGAATTGTGCAAAGCCTGGGAGGGGGTACAACAAAGAAATCAGTAAATTTGCATTTCCGTTGGCAGATTTTGCCAAATTTTTCGTGTCATTTTCTTTTGATGGTACGTACCTAACTCCGGAATTTTAAGATTGAGCTTTCTATCATTGGACCAATGTTAAAAACTTAATTGTTACTACAGCCGTTACTGAAAGTAACATGACCTTAGACGATTGGGTTTTGTTAGAAGAATATGCTTTGCGGATTTTCTGTGGGTAAAGTTGAGAAGGTAAGAGACAAATTGAAGGGACTGATAATTCAAATATTAATTATGCATATTTCATTTTAGCAAGTCTTCAACTTGGACGGAATTGCTTCATTTTAGCAGCCATTTGAAATGAACTTGGGAAATTTCGGAAATATACTATGCCTAAGATTGAAATATCCCTTCTGAACTAAGAGAGTTTAAATCTTTCTTTCTATAAAATAAGTAACGCAATTTAAATCATAAAAGTTGAAGCTACAAAAGGTGCTTCTTATTTATGAAGAACAACTGTTTATGATTGTAAAACTTGGCACTAATTACCGAGCCACGAACACATATTTACCGGCTGTTGTAAATTCATTAATTTGACAGTAAATAGCTATTAAATGGCATTATTTTTTAAGGTCGGCCATTTTAATCTTTCTAGTTTTTGTTTTATTGTCAATTAGATTACAGATAAATTGATCATAAATTACTGTGATTATTAGGTACTAGTATTTATTATTTATTAATTTTATTTATATCAAGTAATTAGATAAAAATCGGTTAACTGGTAGTCAACATTGCAGAATAGGTTTTTGAATTTTTTGGAATTTTCTCGAAAACGGTTACAACGATTTTCCTTGAGATGCAGTTTGCTGCTCTTATTCTTGGTAAGAGAAATTTTCTGTATCGAGTTTTCACCAGAAATATATATTTTGAAGTCCCCTGAGTCCGAAAAAATGTTTTTTCGAAACTGGACTCCGGTTTCAGCAGCCATTTTCATTAAAAACACTTGAGATCCGGATTGAGACCTACCAAACCACTGACTGGTCTCTGCCTGGAAACGTCGTCAGCATAACTCGAGAAAAGAAAATGATAGAAAGTTCAAACTTGATATTTAGTTAACTGCTATCAGGAAGATCTGACAATAAGGTTTTGAACAAAATCGGTCAACCGGAAGGACCGATTCACTTCACTGAATAGATTTTTTAGTTTTTCCCCATTTTTCTCGACTGTTTTCCTCTAAAGTTTTCCACTAAAGTGCCATTCCAGTTATTTATATAATACTAGCTTACCGACCACGCTTCGCTGTGGCTCAGTTTGATTTCTAGGCTTAACCATGCGTGATTTTGATAATTTGTTTCGATGCTTTGGAATACCCTGTCTACTAATTCTTCTTTTGAATGTAAATTCTGCAGAAATTAGTTGGAAAGATGATTTTTCCCGTTTCCGGATTTGTAGGAGAAGTGCCGTTACCGAGTTCGAGTAATTGTCTTGAAAATATGGCAGAAGTTGGATTGTTTCGAAGTTGAACTCTCATATTCGTTGTTAAATGAATTTTTTTTTACTGTGCTCCAAAAAGTTGAATATTTCAAGCAGGCATGCAATTCAGCTGGTGTTGAGTGAGGTATAACTTGGAAGCGTTTGCCTGAAGTAACACCAATGCTCCACCAAATGGAACGTGATTATTTCGCAAGTCTTTCAATGTATGGCCTAATGTTTCCAATGATTTCTTATAAGCCATTGTACATCATCCCATACAATGATTTTGCACGCCCAAAGAACCTTTCCCATTCCTGATGTTTTAGAAAGGTTACATGTTGGATTTTCTGTGAAGTGCAGGTTTAAGTCATGACGTTTAAGAGCTGAATGCGCTGTTCTACTTCCTTCCATCAACGTAGCAGCAATACCTGAAGAGGCAAGTGCTAACGCAATATGGCCGTTTAAACGGAGTTTAGCTCGGAATTTCCTGAATCCGTGGGAACTTCGGAGTAAAAAGTATATATAAACACTCATATAGAAATGCAACGTTGTGTAAAAATTTCAAGTCAATCCGTCGATTACTTTTCGAGTTTTGCGGCCACAAAAATACGGATGCTGAATTTTTATATATACAAATGAATGAAAATTAAATTTGATTCCAAAATTCTGGGTTTGAAGAAAATCAATTCACCCGAAGTGCAGCTTTAATGAACTTGTTAGAAATTTGAAGAAAGTTGGTCATCTGTTGCTGTGTCAATTGCAGTAAAAGAAAATCGGGTGAGTGTTTCACACCAGATTTTTTTTTTGTTTTTTATTTGTTTTACAAATTATTCCACTTGTTATTAATTGCTGTTGCTTGTTTAATAAAACATTAAACGGATTATAAAGACTTTTATAAAAAAACAAAAATAAATAAATCAATTAAATAGATAAATTAGTTAATGTGGTAATGATTCTAGTATATAAAGTCCAATACCGAAAATGGTTTAAAGGTTTTGATTGGTGATGCCAGAAATATAATACGTACCGGTACTTTGTAGGTATTTAGCACAAATGATACTCTATGCCCCCCCCCCGCCATGTCTCATTCCATTACAAAATTACTATCTGTCTAATAAAATATGAATCTTTATTTTTAAATGTTAAAAAAAATATTATGTGTCCTTAATGTGTTTTGGAGTATTTAAAAAGAATAATAGAAAAATAAATAGACATAATGAACAACGATTACCGTTATCATTTACTGTAACTTTGGCATTAGGGTCTATCTTAAATTTAACATCGATATATAATGTTTTCGATTTCTTTATAATAATCAGATAATTTATCTATTATAAAATAAGTATTAAAAAAAAAGAAGAAAATACAGTTATTACATAGAGTTTACAGCGCCTTAATTTATAGGTAATTTATTACAAAAATTTATTTATTTATTTAACTCATTCTAAAACTTCTTCTTTGCTGACATTATAGCATCTTTGCCGGACCTTAGCCTCGTCAATGCTCTTTCAATACGGAGGATCCAGCTGTCTCCAACTTCTCACTTCCTGATCACTTCCTACAATATGATCCAACTATTCCTATGCATTTATCCCGTCTCTCTTAGCGCCAAATATCTTCCTAGAGGAATTTCCTCTCCTAGACACTAAGAAGAAGCTAATTTTCCTTTTTCAGTTTTCACGTTTCGCTGCCATACATAATGATATCCTTAGCATTGTCTAATAAATTGAAGCTTCCTTGAATAGCTTTCCGAAGCGCAGAACATCCAGCAATGATCCGTTTATTTCCGTCTATTATTAGAGCCTTTAAATCCGCAAATTCTTCATTTTTCTGTGGTAATAACAGGTTCTAGATTATCTAAAACCTTGGACTACTTCAAAATTTTAAGGTCCGAAATGTTACAGACACTCCCTAGTCACCTAAGTCACATTTCTCTGTACTGTAAAAATATCCTTGGTTTTGGCTTCATTCACATCATGTCCAAAATGCTTTCCGGTTGACACATTTTGATCAAAACTTTAGTGCTAGATACGATGGTTGGTATGTAAATAAACGAAATATCAAATATGAGTTCCCT
Source organism: Triatoma infestans (assembly GCA_011037195.1). NCBI lineage: Eukaryota > Metazoa > Arthropoda > Insecta > Hemiptera > Reduviidae > Triatoma > Triatoma infestans. The sequence goes on from JAAEAF010005833.1 coordinate 50,992, forward strand.
CCTGTTTTTTGCGATTTTGCGATATTATTTCGTATAAAAACACACATACACACAACACACACACACACACACACAAACCATTCGCTAAAAACAACTCGTAGTCATTATAATGGATGTGTTGGATGGATAGAATTGGTTTTGTTTGATGAGTTAAGAAGAAGACTTGGTTAACACTGGTTAACTGATACATTAATAATGAGACACAGACTGCCTGGACTTTACAATGGGTGAATGTTTAAGGTTTAAGGAGTGCTAAGAGAATGAGTAGCGATTGGATGTACTGAACTAATTTCCACTGTGTTTAACTGTTTAACTGTCTTTCATGGGCTGTCCGTCGCTATATTTATACAGCTTCTCTTGATCTCTGTGGTTGCTGAGCTTCTCTTGCTGGAGAATTGGTTGAGATTCTCTTGCTCTCTGTGGTTGCTGAGCTTCTCTTGCTATTACATTCATGTTTATTTACCTTACTTCTGTAAGAGGCGATCTTCAAATTTACAATATCAAGTTTTCACCGGAAGTACACCTTTTGAGCTTCATTGAGTTTCAAAAATATGTATTCAGAAGAAAAAAAAATATATGTTTGTAGGTCTTCTGAGTACGAAAAAGATTATTTTTAACGAATTTTCTATGTGTGAGTGTAATTACAATGTATGGTATGATAGTAACATACACGCATTTCTGGAACACCAAATTTGAAAAAAATCGTATCACCGGATTTTACAGTATAGGTTTATGAGTTTTTTGGGGGGGAGGGGGAATTTTCTCAGAAACGACTATAACAGATTTCGTTTAAACTTGGAAAACTAACTGCACAGATATAAACCAATCATTTTTCAAGGACAAATGAGCAAAATTTGAAGTTTAAAGAATTTGTGTCAGTTTATATTATATAATTGTATTAACAGGAAGTAAGAGAAAGTCGTGCAATTGTCACATAACTGATTTTTTTCTTTTTTTAATTAACACAAATCAATTAAATAATGTTTAAAAAATATTTTTCGACGAAGAATTTAATGAAATAGAAATCTACGCTTCATCTAAGAGATTCACACATAAACTTAAAAAATATAGTTGCAATATAATATAGAAACAAGTATCACGTGACGGGTTAACTAGACTCCCATCATGTTTCAAATCCCAAATCAAACAAACATAGGCACCTCATCTTCGTGTATGATGAAATTAAATAGCACTAACTCTTTTATTTATAATTAATTAATTACAACATAAGAAAACTACAACTTATATGTATGTATTTAAAGAATTTCGTAAATATTTGTATATATGTTCATTTTTGTATTTTATTAAATATGTATCCTTTATTTGTTAACTATTTTTTTTTTTTATTGAATAAAATAATAGTGTATCCTGCTGAGAAGCAGAAATATCTTTACATAGCGTAGATGGATTTTTTTTTTAACTATTTAATATTTTTAGGAAATTAAAAAACACTAAAAATACATACAAGAATCATAAATATCTCCGCAAGAGGGGTTTTTGATTCAAGTTTTGGAATGTAAAGTCGTTTTTTGTTTGTTTATTTGGTTACTTTTTCCCACATAATCTTGGATTGTAAATAAACATCTTAAGGAACTTTTTAATTAAAGATGGTCAAGATAATTTGTGAATGAAGTTTTACTTAGTATCTCTCATTTTTTCTTTTTCTTTTTTTCACTTTCCTTCCAACTGCTCGGAAGTATTGTGAACACAGTGTTAGATTTTTTGAAATGAATTTCTACCGGAAATGCGCGTAGGAGATCCTCTTAAGTTCGACCAATAAGGTTTTGGTAAAAAAATAAATCAACCGGAAGTACCCACTTTATTGAAGGCATTTAAAAAAAAAATAGTGTTTTTAGTCTATATCAACCGCATAAATAAAGAGCTACAACTTTTGTTGTGGTGGTTGCATCCGTAGAGCTGGAAAGCATCAGAGACATTTTGTTTTGTGAACAAAATGAAGCAGGCTTCCACGGAAAATGTCTCTAAAGCTACAACTTTTATTTGAAACATTTTTCGTGGAAAATTCATTTTAAAAAAGTTTTTTTTTCTAAAGTGCCATTTCCATATGATCCTATAATACAGTGGCTGGCAAAATTCCGTGATTGATCGGAACTGCGAATTTACTGAACAGATTTTTTTTATTTCTAAGCTTTCTGTGATTTTCTTGATAAAGATACTAACGAGTTTCCTTGAACTTGGTATACAAACTACACTCATACGCTGAACTCGGAGAGAGTTGTTATACGCTTGCCTGACCAGAAAAATGCATACTACGGAAGCTCCGCCCCAGCGCAGCGCTATTCCTTTTTTTTTTTTTACATTTTTCTCCTTTCACATTTTATTCCATCTATGTGCGAGGTGATGGCGAAAAGGGTCACTAGGCAAGAATCCCCAGATCTGAACTGCTTGTGAGCTCATTGAATAATGCAATATGTGATGGGAAGAAGTTATTCTTGTGTTCATGCATATGTACGCAGCGCTCAGCAAAATGAATTTAGGGGGGGGGGGGAGAAGAGTATGAACTAAGCCAACTGCTTTTGTTATAGGGGTCTGCGCCCTCAGAAAACGTTTCTTATAATACAGGGTTTGCAGCAGAACCAGAAATCGGAATTATAGTTTTTATTAAGCTATCTCCAACTCGTCTGTTCTCCCCTCCCTAATCCCACGCTAGTTCCCTTTTGATCTATCTACAAATCCCCACTGATAAGCATAATTCTATTTTATATCACTGGAAGCGTTGTCAGCACCGAGACGTTCTCAACATCATTTCCCAAGAGAATAAAGAACGCATCAGAATTGTAGCCCATAATCTCTCTGTGGAATCTGGACTCTTTTGATCTTCGACGTTGCATATGTGTTGACCATAACTCCTTTATCTATTTTCTTCTCCCCACCCTGATCTGTCTATGGACGGAGTGGCGGTAAGGGTCTTTCACTTGTTTGGGAAAGGCTGATGTGAAAGTGAATAACTTAGGCTCATGAGGCCTAAATACATCTACTTCCTTACCAGTTTAGTCAAATTTCCAAACTCGACTTTTACATTATCATTAATATATACAAATGTTTATTTCATCTTTTATTTTATGTATCCATTTTGTTAGAACCATCAATACGCTGCATACATATCATATATAAAGTTTTATGTGAAAATATAATACAACACTATTTCCCGTGTACATGTTTATGTACTATATGTCTGTCTGTTTGTATATATATATATATATGTATATACTACATAGCATTATATTCATCCTCTCGAATGTATGTATGATGTCCTCATATAAAATTCGCAAAAAGAAGAAAAAAGAGAGACGCATACACCATATCAGCTTCATACTTGGGCCAGAGGGGTTCCCTAGGTCTAGGGGCTAGTGTGCTTCTTCCTCACCTATTCAGATGACATTCATACGATATAAATCATGATGTTTTATATGTATGTCTGCTGCCATGGCAACCTAACACTTCTTGAAATGTATTTTCTACAGAAGATATACGGGTAATAGTATTCTGAAGTCTTTTCTGTTTCTAGTCTTTTGTATACTCGTAGTTAGGTATATATTTACTTATTGCAGTTTTTATTTATTATTTTCTTTAAATGACAATTTATTGAGTCATAAGATCTCAATGTTATGTTTCATTTTTGTAGCTGCATAATAACAAATAGCAATACATAAAACATTTAGAACATGGGGCCCCAATAGATTCTCTAAAACAGACGCTTGGTTTTTTGTTTCACTCCCTCTTATTGGTGGTAAACAGGAAGTATTGCGATCTCGTGTCAAATTTTCGAAATTAAGTTTTTTACCGGAAACACAAGTTTTAAGATCACCTGGGAACGAAAAAAAATCCGATGTGAAACACTCACATTACTTTCTCTTACTCTAATTAATACAATTTAATCAAGAAATTGTCTTTAAAATTGCAGTGTTACAATGTTTCGTTAGGCTGGCCATAAAAATGGTAGCGGGGGTTTTACTTATATACCTGAGCGGCCTTATTTGGCGCACTCTATGCCAAAAGCAACAAAGCTTGGGCAAATTTAAATTTAAACTAACAGGAAGACCTCCAATACCCCCTACTAAACTCAGTTTTTTCAGAAAAATGTTTCAAATAAAAGTGATAATATCTACTATCTGTGCAGCCAGCAATGCAAGTTTAATAACTGCTTCCATTTTAACACATTCTCTTATAACACAAACACACATACAGACAGAACATTCGCTAAAAACCTTTTTTGTCTTATTCAGGGAAATCCAAAACAGGTATTTCCGGTGAAACCTCAGTTTGCAAGGACTAAGAGAAAGTAAAAATAACCCGATGGTGCAAGATCCGATCATTCCCTTCTTTCAGGCTCGCACGCTTCTTTCTTCTAAAAGTAACCCGGCTCGTCTTCTTCAATAGGAACATTCAAGTGCGAGATTCAAGTGATGGAGAAGAAGTTGAAACATCGATTTATTGTCACACACGTTACGATTTGACACACATCTTTTTATGTTTGTTTTAATTTACACACTATTTAGCCATTTACATGTTTAAGAAAGTTTCACGAGAAGTATGTATTGTTTTATGTAAAATTCTTTTTATATTTCATGTAAAATGTAACTATTGGTTCCGGTATCTCTGTGTTATTGCTTGAAATAATTGTGTTGTAATTGAAGGGACATGTTTCGTGTTTCGTTATTATATTAAAGAGATGGTCTCCAGCGGTTTCGTAGTGCGGGCATATCATCACCGCGTATTCCAGATCCTCCCAAACCCCACATCTAGGACATAGCGGAGAGTTAACTATTTTTATCTTATTTAAGTAAGCTCTACATATAACGTGATTGCTTCGTATTCTGCACAAGCTGGTTATCGTTGATTTACAAAATGAAATTTTAGCAATCACGGGCGTTTCTTTAACTTTGGGAATAAAAGTTTATAGAATCTACCTTTATTTATTACTAGTATACTGTCTCTGCCATCTCTCAGTTATGGAAGATCTAATAGGTGGGATGAAATCTTTAAATGGAATTTTTACTGTTAAGGGTTCTCCAGGGACAGCGGCCTCCTTGGCCAGCAGGGCTACTCTCTCGTTACCTCATTATCTCAGAATGCCCAAGTTCCAAAATAACTCTAATGGTTGCACGGTAGAAAAGCAAAGTTACATTTGGGTCACAGACCCACTTACTGACACACTTTTTTGATTTGATCAACTCCACTTGTAGTGAAGTTCGCCCGATTCATAAAACTTATACCGTATTACTCAAGTAAACGTGAGTAAATTTCACATGAATTTCAGTGAAGTTCAGCCCCTCACAGACACCACAATTTGCATCATTACTGAACGATGTTCTAAGTGGCAGTTTTCTAGAGCTTCTAGCCGCCATTGAATGTGTAATTGAGGTTATATGTACTGTATCTGTGGTCAAACAACTGTTTTAAACTTGTGACAGGAATACCAACTTATGATTCCAAAAGTATCGTGTTATTATTATTATTATATAGATATTCTTTTTTCGAATAGCGGAAAATGTATACTATTTAAATGAGATATCAATAATACGTTAGTAAAAAATCGCCTCAAATGTTAATAATAATTATAGGTTTACCTATTTTCAACAGTTTTTTTTTCTAAATAAAATTCAATTCCATCATCACTAAGAAAATACAAGAACTACGTCACCTATAATTTCTTCATTTAGGTGTTGAAGTACAGGTGCTTTGTTATTATCAACCCACATATTAAGATAATTTTGAACGGAAATTACTGGCATAGTTTTCACACTTAGTACATAGCAATAGGTTGTGATGTGGAGGATTTGGAGGTTGGAGAAGAGAGAGTCTGAGATATATGCTAGAAAATGTCTGGGATCAGTGCTAGATAAGAATGGTGGATCGAGTTGGAAATAAGAGACGGATTGGTGAAGCAAGAAAGGCCACAAAAATGCTGCCCCTAGGACTGTTTGGCACTGTGGAAAAAATAAAAAGAGAATTTTTTTTATACTATCATTAAAGTAGACCTTCTTTATGCTTCAGAAACGTGGACTGTTTCAGAAATCGAAAACAGTTTGAATGGATTTCTGGCGTAGATCCGCCCGTAAGACAAGAATAGACAGGATAAAGAATGAGTCAAAATAAGAGAGAGTGAAATGGGAGTAGTCGAGGAAGATAGACAAATGCAGAGGAAATTGATCTGGTAAGCCACGTTAAGAAAAGAGCCCAATGAAGTGTGGCCTGGCAGGATATTAGATTTGATCCCCTCAAGGGACAAAGGAGAAGAGAACGGCCGAGACAGAAGTGGAGTGGCGAGCTAGAGGAGGAGATGGCGGGTCAAGATCTGAGTGAAGGAGATTGGAAGGACAGAGATAGATGTAGAGAGGCGGCAATCTTAGCAGCTAGGGAAAAGTCGGATAAAAAATAAATAAATAAACAATTGACAATTTATAATATAGATTAATTATAGTATGAATGACATATTTACAACTACTTTTTGTATTCTATAAAGCGATCCGAAAAGAAACAAAATCGGTTAGGAAGGGAAGTTATTTGATCGATATTTTATCGCCTGGTTGTTCGGTTGTTTGTTTTCCAATAACAAGGAAACTGATTCCTATTTATGTGTAGCCAAGCGAATAAAAAACAAACAAAAAACACAAAAGTGTATGATTATCTATTGGGTAAAAATTGTTTAAGGCAATAAAAGCTATATATAGCTATAGCATGTCTCTCGCCCTCTTACAAGGCTTGGCTATCTAGATCTTAGAAGAGCTATGGGTGTGAGAAGATTACAGAACTTGTATATGAATAAATAGGAACGGACCACCGCAGTGGGCTTATCCCTTGGAGGCTTTTCTTTCTACTTCCATATCTTCGTCCACTAAGCATCTTCCTCTTCTTCAGTTTGCCTTAAGTAATATAACGGCCTTTATGCAAAGATATCTCATTATATTATTTCCTTTCTTATCAATTCAATACTGATTGATATCTCGTTCAGCACTCTTCTGGTTTACGTCTATAATAAAAAGAAACAAATAGAAGATAAATTAATAGAAATAGTCTTCCGTGTATTGTCTGCGGAAAGAGAGAGGGTTTCTTCTTTTTTTTATCAATACCCTGTTTTGCCGAATTAAAGATAACTTTAAAAATGATATTGATCGCTGAATGGAAGAGAGTGTGTGGTTGTGTGAATGAGAGACAGAGTGAGAGAAAGACACAATTTGTACAAATTAAATTAAGTTTAGGGCTTTTGAATGTTATCTTTTATATGTTGAATTCTTTTTGTTGAAGCCACCCCTAGGCTTATCCAACTTTGGGTGGAGGGCAGTCCATGATTCAATGGTTCCTAGTGCGTAGGAAGTGCATTGATGCAGATGAATAGAAAGTACAAAACAAGAAACAAACACACAAGATCTCAGGAAATAAGAAATCAAATAGGTATCTCTTTCATCCCACCATTATTGGTTCCGAACCTCGAATCAGTCCTGGTTTCCAGGCGCTGGATGGCTAATTGGATCCTAAACGTAGTGTCATAATTTCGAAATTGAGTTATCACCGGAATTATATGTTTTGAGGTCCCCGGTGTGTATACCAAATATCTCTAACACGAAAAGCCACAGGAAACTCGAAACTTGATATCCAGTCTAGGTTCTGCCACCACATATGACAGATACGAAGGTTTCGGTCAAAAACCATCAACCGAAAATATGACTTTACTGAATGTTTTTTTACTTTCAGTTTTCGCGATTTTCACAAAACCAGTTCCAACGATTTTCTTTAAAACTTCATGTACTACCTACATACATACATAAATACCTATCACTTTTATTTGAAACATTTTCCTGGAAAAACTGATTTTTTTGGTGTTGAGGCTTTCCTCTAAATCTCTGAACAGTAGCGTTAGCCTTTCCTCTAAAACGTCATTTCAGTACAATGTATGGTTCTCCCAACTATATAATATTTATACGTAGTGGTAGCTTTGCTAGAATTCCATATGTGAAGAAAATCGGTTAACCGGAAGTGTAAGTTTACAAACTTGCTTTATAAGTTTCTACTTCCTCTTACTCCGAGTAACAGGAAGTATTGTAATTGTGTCAAACATTCCATATCGTGTTTCCACCATCGCAGAAACTTGATAGATATCACCATGGGATCGACAGTGCGTTATGGTCAAAATTCGGAAGTAACACTACTACATTTTGTTTTTCCTTTTTTCCGATTTTTCTCGAAAATGGCCAATGATTTTCTTTATAGTTTTGATATTTGTAGCAGGTTGTACCTTTGTACAAATATGGATAAATAATAATAATAACCTTATTAACTATTATAGGTAGGCGGTGAAGAAACGTATATTGCACACGTTAGTGAACGTACCGTCGAAGCGGGTAAACAAAAAAAAATCTCTAACCTAAAGTAAATATTACGTTCGGATTTCTTTAAACTTCACATACCAACCATGAGTGAAGAGACCCTGTCACTTTTGTTTAAAATATTTCCCGAGATAGATAGTTCATGTAAAGAAGTTTAAGTGGGAGGTTGTAGGTTTTCCTTAAACAAGTCATTTTATTAAGTTTACTTCTCCAAATGATATAAAGTTGAAGACAAGTAAACATTCAGTAAAAATGATAAGTTTGAAGGAAATTTATCAATTGTAACTATGTAGTACGGCAGTAAGAGAACGTCGTGTATCCGTTTCACAGCAGATTTTTCTTAGAATTATCTGGAAAACGAGTACACCATTTTCCTTTATGGAATGGTAACTGCACAGATACAAACCTATCACTGTTATTTGAACATATATCTGGAAAAATTGTTCTTAGTTCGTTTCTGAGGAATCAGAATGAGACTTTAAAATTCAAATGTTGTTTTTGTAATATTATTAGCGCTCTCTGCAATGTTGTTGAGGATATTATTTAATAACGAGTCAAGTCGCCCCTCTATGCTGAGGAAATTTGGAAAACATCGATACCGCCGGTAACCAAATAGTGGCGATATCGATAGGTGGCAATATATTCATCAGGTGATTCTAGATGCAGTCGCTTTACGTTTCTTGGTCTGTGTGAACCTCACATGGTCACTTAATGTGCAAATTCACTAAAAAGTGTTGTTTACCAAGCTTATTGTATAAGAATACTGATATAGCGCTAGTTAAAGAGGTATTTTTCACAAAAAAAGGTTGCAACCTCGCGGACCTTAAGTGAATTTGGGCCCAACAAATTGTAAGAATTGTAAAACTAAGCGTAGAGTTTATTTGGTTGTTTTTTAATTATATTTGTTTTTGGCCAATTATAAACGTCACGACATACTTAAATGTCTTAATCATTGTGTTGATTAACTGTTTGAACGATATTTTAAATAAAATTACTGTGCGTTGAACGATATCTTTAAATAAACTGTTTGATGCGGATTGTTATTGTGTGTAATTTTGTATATATTTGAACATACCCTACATATATTTGCATATAATCATTCCCTACTTGCCTGGTTGGTAGCTAGGCACATCCCCCACCATTTCTATTGTTACGTTAGTACAAATGAATTTGAAGTATAAAGAAAATTTATCCTTTCATAAATAACTATATTAAGAGCACAGTGAGAGAAAGTGGTGTGAGTATTTCACTCCAGATTTATTTATGTATTTTTGTTTCAAACAACAAAGCGCCACAGCTAAGTCTTCACTCTAAATCTAATTGTCACATAAGTGCGAGAGAAATTTGTAATAATATATGTATGTATGTTCGGTGTTAAATAAACAATGGAATATTTTATTTGTATTTGAAAATAGAATAATGAATATTTTAAAAAATATTTGTTTAGTTTTTAAAAAGAAAGAACAATGTTCTGTGAAGCCTCATTGTATACTCGTTGTGATAAGAGCGACAAAACTTGCTCTCTCTGTGAGTATGATTGTGAACTAAACAAAATGGATGAAATTCTTTGTTACGAACAATGAAGGAAAGGAAGAAAAGTGATAACAAAACATTAACGGAACTATTTGTTTTCCTTCTAAAAGCAATTGTAAATAACTTGAAGATTTACTTAGCACAGAATAGAAAAACATTGGAAAACAAAAGCTCCCCACGTATCTTTTAAATATTTCCCACAATTATCTGTTAAACACGGTGAGCGTACTAAAGTTTCTAGCAGGCGATAAATAGCAAATGAACAAGAATCATGTAAATTAGATTTGTATATTTGAATAGATGTTTTGTTAGTAAAATAAAAAAACATTAGTCGCTGTAAGTTTTGTTTGTTACATTGTGCAAAACAAGAACTAAGTACTCCACTCAAAACAGTTTTTTACTATTCTTTGTTATTTTATATTCATTTTGTTGTTACTTAAATTCTATGTTATTCACTGTTTTTTTTTACACATAATTTATTCAAGGAATGTTTTCTTTCAAGCAAAACAGAAAGAAAATCTGATGTGAAACACTCACACGACTTTCTCCTTATTAATACAATTTAATCAAGAAAGTTTTCTTTAAAATTACAGCGTTTACAGTGCTCAGTTGGACTGGCCATAATAATAGTGGCACCTCCTGGGCATTTGGCGCGCTCTATGCCAAAACCAACAAAGCTTGTACAAATTTAAATATAAACCTAACAGACAGACACCCCCCAGTATCCCTCTAAAATCAATTTTTTCAAAAAAATGTAACAATAAAAGTGATATGTTTCTGTCTATACAGTAAGCATACCAAGTTTAACGGAAATGGTTGTAACCTTTCCCGACATAATTCCAAAATAATTCAATAACTTATCCTATAAAGTCGCACTTCCCGTACATAATTTCCTTCAAATTTGGAATTCTAGCAATATTCGATTGTATTTTAATGTGTATTAATATTATGTATGAGGTAAAAACCATTCTTTTGAAGTGGTGCTTTAGGGAAAGCATAACGCTACTGCCCTCCCCCAAACCACAAAAAATCAATTTCTTTTGGGAAAAAATGTTTCAAATAAAAGTAAATCGTTGAAGCCGTTTTTGAGAAAATCACGCAAAACAATTAAAAAAAGAATATTCGGTAAAGAGGTACTTCCGGTTGATGGACGCAATACATACCAATTTTCAATTATAATTACCAATACATAATATTATTTCTTCACTCGATTTTAAATAATAATCTGGGATATTGTGTTTGTCAAATAATAGAAGGGGAATTTCATTATTGTCAACTATTTTTATTTCTTTTGTTTTAATTTGAAAAATCGCATCACAATCGAAACTTGAAAAAATATTTAATTGTGTCAAATCGATTTTACATAAGCTGTTTAAAAAAACATTGCAGATTCAATTTTTGCACCGATTAGATGGAATGCAGTTATTCTGCACGTTGTTTAAAAAAAAAAAAAAAATCTGGTGTGAAACACTCACACATATATTTCGAATATGGCAAAAAACATACCAGAAATGGAGAGATCTCTGTTGAATTCAATCAAATTTTCTAGACAATTCTATGGTCGACCCTTTTATGAATCGAATTTTATATAATTACATTGTTACAATAAATGAGAGAAATGTTAGTTACAGAGAGTTCCTTGTAAAATAAATTTTCTTTGGAGAATGTTTCCAATAAAAATGATAGTTCTACGTAAGATGTACTCCAAGTTTCCGATAATCGTTGAATGAAACTGTTTTCGAGAAAATTGCATAAAATTGTGATAGAAGAAACATTCCTTAATGTTGCACATTCAGTCATCTGAATTTGTTTTCAGATATGGAGCTTTAACAGCTGATTTAATTCTTCTGAAAACTTTATGAGCAAAGAAGTGCAATTTAAAAATTCCATGGATTCCACCGTAAATGGATTTTTGCTGATAATTCTTTGGAACCATTTTCAAGAAAATCGCAAAAACTAAATAACATAAATATACAAAAAAATCATTAAAATGTTTGTAATGTATTAATGTTTAAAATGCATTAAAATATTTAAACAATAAATTCTGACGGAAACCTGGGTGCCTTTTAAGTTTGGATTTGCCGCGATTGTTCATTCACTGAGCTGAACTTGGAAATATACTTTGACGTCCAAATAGATCACAAATATCTATTTCTTAAACAAAAAAAATACATTTTCATGAGATTTCAAAAACATATTTCACGACAAATAAACCACCTTCTTCTGAGTCAGAAGATTTATTTTCTGTCCTGATATAAATAATAGATAAACATATTTTTGTTTACGATTTAATAAACAAATTACAGATGTGTATTGAAAAACAGCAGGTCAAATTTGTATACGATATTATAACTGATAATCAAATTGGCTGCTTCGTTAGTTAGTATCAACAAGTGAAAGCTCTCTCTTCTAATTGGTGGGATCCACTATAACAACGTTCGAGTCTGCTTCTAGGAATGTAATAATAATCTAATTATTTTTTAAAATTATATTTGCTTTTCTATAAATACACATCTTAAATTGTATATGACGTCTTAAATGAGAGTTTGTTAGTGTCTGTACTCTATACATACATACATACATACATACATACATACATACATACATACATACATACATACATACATCAATACATACATACATACATACATACATACTACATAGCCAAACTTATTTTCTCACTAGTTTTTTATACACTAGCTTTTTTTTACTTTCTCTTACTCCTAGCAAGAGGAAGTATTGTAATCGTGTCAAATTTTCGATATCGAGTTTTCACCGGAAATATCCGTTTTGAGTTCCCTTGAGTCCAAAAAAGTGGTTTTGTAGCAAATGGTCTGTTGTCGTGTGTGTGTGTCGGTGTGTGTGTTTGTGTGGTATGAATTATTGACGTCATGCTCAAAAACGAAAACCGAGAAACTTGAAATTTATATTCATTCAGGTAATCTGCCATGGATCTGACAGCATTTAGCTGTCAAAATTCCTCAAAGCCCAGGAAGTACACTTTACAGTTGGAATTTACTTTCTTCGATTTCTCAAAATACTCCGACATTTTTTTCAAACATCGTACATCAACTACAACAACAAGATCTATAAACTTTTATTTGAAATGTTTCTCTGGGAAAATTCATTTAAGGGCAGTTATGGCGGAGAGGGGTGGGGTTAGGTTTTCATCTAAGTGCTATTTCAGTTTATTAGACAATTCTGCCATCTAAATAATGTTAATTAGAATTAAATATGTTGTTGAAATTCCGAGTTTGAAAAAAATCGGATAACCGGAAGTGCGTTTACTTTAACCACTTTACTAAATGATTTATTCACTTTTTCGCAATTTTCTCGAAAATGACTCCGACGATTTTTTTGAAACTTCGTATATAAACTAAACATGCAAAGATCTACAACTTTTATCTAAAACATTTCTCTGGAAAAATTCATTTAAGGCACTTTTAGGGGAGGGTGAGGTTACGTTTTTCTCTAAAAAGTGCTATCACAGTTGGAGTACTACAATGCTAACATCCAAACAAATTATTAGTTTATACTAGCTGGCCAAAAATTCCGAGTTTTAAAATTTAGTAAACCGGAGTGTGCTTTTCTGGACGTTTTTTCATTTTTCGACGAATTTCGTTAAATTTGGTACACAAATTATACAATTTGTCAATTATAATTTTGAGAACAGGAGTAAGAGAAAGTTGTGTGAGTGTTTCACACCAGATTTTTTATTTTTCTATGAATTACTGTTCAAACATAGTATAATTATATCTGCTTTTATAACAAAAAAAAAGGAAAAAAAATATGTAAACACTTTGTTTTAAATTGTTTTAGATAATTCGCAAATTTATCACTAGAATGATGATAAGATAAGCAATTTATCAAAACTTTGAATAGCCATTTCTTTGAAGAACCTTTCTGTATGTATTTGTCCAGTTTTTTTTTTTTTTTTTAATTTTGCTTTGAGCATTGCTATTTTTACTTCCTGATATTTCCTGCCGGTCAGAGGAAAAAGTATTGTGATCGCGTCAAGTTGTCGATCACGAGTTTTCAGTAGAAATATGCGTTTTAAGGTTCCCTGATTCAGGAAAAGTGGTTTTAAGAAATTTTAGTTGGCCTAAAATTATGTGTGTATGTGTGTGTGTGTGTGTGTGTGTCTACAAAAAGTTCACACTAGATAATTTATTTAAAGGTATTATGGGACCCGATGATATAGTTTTGATCAAGAGCGGTCAACCAGAAATGCAACATTACTCAAGATTTGTTGCCCCCCCCCCGCGTGAAGATAACAACAAGTTTCATTAAAGTTGGTACAGCAACCACATTTACAGAGAACTATTGCTTAAAACCACAAAACTAAAAACCTTTTCCATTCGCCAAAAACACTTTTTCGTAATCATTGAAGCTGCAAATCATACATTTCCGGTGAAAAAATCAACTCGTAAATATTGCAAGATGGCAATACTTCCTGTTCTAACCGTAACAATGAGTAAACAAAAACTGGCAAATTAACATAATTAAAAAGTATCTCATTCTCAAATATTTCTATTACAAATTTATTAAATTACAAAAATGGAATTAATAAGAATTTATTCAATTAATTTTGAACCACAAAATAAAACACCAATAATTCAAACATAACTTCAATTAATTTTTTGGGGTTACTTATGCAATATTTTATAGGTTATTAAACCATGAATTTATAAAAAAAAAAAATAACTAAAAATGAAAAATCAAATCATAAATAATCAATTGATAGGATGTCAAACGATAACAAAATCCAATTAGTTTTAGATTAAGAAATAATTAGTTACAAAACAATCTTCGATATTTACTATCGATTTTTAAAATCTAACCTTAAAAACGATGTTAAATTAATTATTTGTAATCAATCTTAAACTTTAAAAGTTCCTATTTGATTTATCTGTCATTTTTTAGTAAATATATTTTATTTTAGTTAACAGTCCTAAATACATATATGTATATATTTAGTTTAATAAATATTCATAACCAAAAACAAAAATAGTGTTAATTGTTTAATGAAACATTAAAGTTGTGAACAAAATTACGTCCACCTTGACCTGTAAACACGTACGCTTTATATGGAATCTAATTTATTTTACCAAAGATATCAGAAATAGATAAAAATATTGACAAAATCGAAGTTGTTAACATTTTGTATTTTATTAACTCTATGTTATTTCAACCTTTATCGTTATTTAAGTTGAATGACTATTTGACAGATAAAAATTACCGGCTTTTTGTAGTTGTTGTAACGTTAATGAATTCTTACACAATATGAAAATGGTTGGTGATTTTTTTTTTTAGTTCAATAAATACATCGATATTTATTAATCGATCAATTATTTAAAAGATAATGATCAACCTTAGAAATGATTCAATCATACCTTAATATTCACCATTAATATAAATAATCACCGTTAATACAATATTTTATTATTCAAGGATACGCTCACATTCGCTATTATTTTTATGTTACTATTATTTATTTATTTCTATTATTACGAGGGTCATTAAACAAGTAAAGAGACAAAGAACCGATACTCTAGTATGTTGTCAGTTGTCAGTTTAAAAACAGCTGTTTGAAACTACTTCAATGAACATAACCTTTTTTATTATTCATTAAACTGTGGTAAGTCCTCCAAAAATCTGAAGACTTCGACAGAACAGCGTTCAGTGGTATGATTTCTGTTTTCTGTTTATGAGGGTGGGAAACCACCTGAAATTGACTGCTGCAAGCTTAAGCAATACGTTGTAAATTGTATGATTCGTGTGAACTTGTACAAGTAAGTCGATCAGATTCATATTGGCGAAAAGATCATATACATAAGAATCGTCAAAACTGGAATGAAATCATCCCCCGGTTTCTAATTACAGAAAGTTCATGCAAAGTCCAAGAAAGTGTTGATTATGATATTTTGGAAATTAATAGATTCCGTTTTTTGTGATGTTTTGGAAGGACAGTATGTCAGTGCAATAGATGCTTGAAAATAAAGTGAAGCCTATTATCCTAAATAAAACTGTGTGGTTTGCAGAGAAAAGGTGTACTCCTATTCCAGGACACTAGCTCACATTCTGCCAATCAACTCTTGGAAAGGCTGAGAATTGTAGGTCATATCCGGCTTAGAATCTGGATTTCGTACCATCAAATTTCATTTAATTTGGTCCTATCAAGTAATCATGAACTAGGACAAGACTTACAGCAGCACAGAAATGAAAACAAATACCTATGGTGCACTGACTAAGGACAAAGAATTTTTTACTGCCAGTAAAGGATATAAATATTATTTCTTTATTGTAAAAGACGTTTAAACGCTGTTACATATGAGTTGTGTAACTCTTACAAGAGGCATTAAAATGAAGTTAAACCAAACACTTTAGAACTTTAATAGAAAAAAGTGAAAAAAAGAAAATGAAATTAAACTACTTTTAGCTTTCCATCTTCACCCTTCATCCCATTTCCTTCCTTCCCCTTCTACACTCCTATTTTTCCCTTCCTTTTCCTTTTTTCTCGTTTTCCTGTTTTCATCTTCCTTCCCTTTTATTTCATTTCCCTTAATTCCCTTTTTACCTCTAAAAAAAAAAAAATAATAATAATAAAAAGAAACAAAGCACCTTATTAGATTACGAAACTAAATTTACAAAACTGCCATTACTATTATAGAAAAACTGCAAACGCATACCTAAAATACTATATTAGGGTTTATGGCGAAAAAAGGTAAATTGTGAGATTCATTTTAAAAATCATATTAAAACTGTTATCATTGGCCTTTTAATAAATTGAATGAATTCGTTAAACTGCTGTTAGAGGAATATTATGATTTGTCTGTGGGGAGGGACAAACCCTACGCTATCCAAAGCCCCACTGGGCACATATAACTACCTCCAGAAAAAAAACAACAAACCGGGACTAGATCAAAAATCCAGAGAAGAATCCAACCCACCTAAGATTCACCGCAGTCCTAACAATTCGGACCACTACCTTAAAGAGAATTACCCTAAGCTCTTTGAAAATTTCGTTCTTCAGTCATCTGTTTCACATAATATATATATACATGCGTACATATAGAGAAAGAGATACAGTATTCTGAAAACTATGTTTTCGTAACCAGAAAACTTCATAAATATGTATTTCTAGTGAAAATTCAATTTTTCCGAAAATCTGACAGAAATACAATACATCGTTCTTACAGTAATAAGTAGAAATAAGAATAATCAAATAAAATACATAATCGAAACTTTTTGAAATTAAACAAGGACTTTATCAATTCCAGAAATTTTATTAGCCTTTAATAAACTTCCTACACATCTCATTTCATTACTGGATAATAAACCACAAAATAACTGGCCATAAAATTTTGCAAGCCTATTGAGTAAATTTCTATTGTAAATCTAGCTGGGGCAATAATTGTGTTACTTCGCAGCTGTTATGCAAAATATATTACATTATTAATTCAATACAATACTATCAATATATTACATCGATATATTCAATTATGAAATATTTGCATTAATCTTAGGTTTTTATCGATATTTTTAGTTGTTTTTTTTTTTGGCAATAAATTAGATAATAGATTATGATTTTATTTTGTTTTTATTAATAAAATTAGAAGGTTGAATAATTTTATATTTTATTTATATAATATACTAAAGAGAAAGCACTCTCTCTATTAGAGTATTATAATATTAAATATGATTATATTGTAATACCTCTGTATGTAATATTTATTATTATTACAAGCAGAAGAATGATTGTGCCACTCCTATCGTATGACAAATGGCAAAGTACTGAGCAGAGAGAGAGAGAGACACAGTGTAACTTCAGGACTTTAATCGGCTTTACTTTCTCTTCTAAGTTGGCAAAGTTATGGTATGTGGGTGTAGTATGACTTATTCGGAATTTATTTATTTTTTTTTCCGTTTTTTTTCCTCGTCATTACTGGGGACTAGAGAATACTGGATCTAGTCTGTAATAGAAAATGTTGTACAATTTATCATTAAACCTAAATTGGTATGGAATGGAATAATCTCATTTTTTTTTATATATTACGTAATTATAAATATAATTAAAAAATAAAACTATAAAAAAAAATAATGTTCCTTTACAAGTTTTATTATATACTGTTGAAATAGAAATAGTAAAGTGATTTATCAATGCAAAATAGTTCCTTTCTTAATACGTTTTCTTGAAATAATAGTTATTTAGAAATTATTGAATAATAACTGTCGTTTCAATGTTGGTGACGTAATTAAAAATAAATCTGTTATGAAACACTCACACGACTTTCTCTTACTGCAGTTAATGCACCTGTAAAATTGACAGATTGTCTTTAAACTTTTTAAAATTTTATTCACTTTATACAATCGTTTAATGTGTATTAATATTATCTAAGTGGTAGAACCACAAATTTTAGTGAATTGGCCCTTTGGAGGAAAGCTATGTCTTGCTCACTCTCGGATACTCTAAATAGAGTCATTGCCCCCAGAAAAACTTTGATAAAGGGAAGGTAATAACAAGTGTAAAAGAAAATCACTTAACTTATAATTTTTAATATATTTTACAAAGACCCATTCTCCGATTGCTGATTTTGATCCGAAACGTTAGTGACAAATTCGGTAAAGGGGGGGAACTTTCCAGAATCTCAATTTTGATGCTTTTTCTCGCCACTAGTTTTTTGAAATATGTTATGCAACTCCCCCCCCCCCCCCCCACAGACCAAAAACCGAACCAATGACCATTTCCAATTAACAAGCCTCAAATTCCCACAACGATCAAACTGATTTTTTTTTTTTTTTTTTTTAATGTTTCCAAGAAAATTAACACGTTTATATCTGTGCAGTTAGTATACCAACTTTGATGGAAATTGTTTTAGCCGTTACAATGAAAATACCCAAAATCTCCAAAACCTATTCTGTAAAATCGCTCTTCGGTTAACCAACTTTCCTCAAATTTCCTATTCTAGCAATATTATGGAGTTGGCAAAACCCATACTGATGTGGTACTTTAAAGGGAAAACTTAACCCCCGTCGTCGCCAGCCACTTCTAATGCGACATCCGATAAAAGCGAAATGATATGGAATAGAGTAACTGCAGCTTCATTATTGCGATGAATACAGTTTTGTAGAATGAATCCACTTGGCTTACCTTGCAGCTACGAGTCGGCGAGGGGAAAGTATTTACAAATCCAGCCGATGAATATTTTGATGAGCTTTGCCAAATATGTTAGGCGAGCAGCTGAAGAGGCTGGAAGTTATCCTAGAAACACTCAATATTGAATATAATAAAAATAAAAAAGTAATAATGAAAGAGGAAACCACAACCGTAAACGTTGAAGCTGTATAATACGTCAATGGAAATAGAACATTACAACAAGATCGGACAACAACGCGGAGACGGCTACGGCTCTCCGCTGGCTGCTCAATATTTGATTAGCCTGAACAAGAAAACAAAACGGAGGTAGTTGCTGTTAAATGTATTTTAATGGATTTCTATTTCATTTACACGTTCATCGTTACACTTAAAAATAAAGGATCAAATTTATCACCATAGTTAGTGATTTAAGCGTATACGCTCCAATCCAAAAAGAGGAATCACGTGCCTCAGCCCGCACGTGACCGTCGTCGCCAGCCAATTCTAATGCGACATCCGATAAAAGCGAAATGATATGGAATAGGAGTAATTGCAGCTTCATTATTGCTATGAAAACAGTTTGTAGAATGAATCCACTTGGCTTACCTTGTAGCTACGTACCAACAAAACGAGTCCAAAACCTACCAAAACAGTCCATAAAATGAGAGTGGGCACTCATGGCTACCTATATAATTATTTTTACATGTTACTAGCCCCCACACGCCATCGCTGATCACTAAGATTACGTCGTACACATTCGTAGAATGTAGAACCTCGTGAATAGAGTGTAGAAACCTAGGGGATAGGAAACTCCTAGCGGTGAGTAAGTGGGAATGTTCTCATAACTAGCTCATAAGTGGTTCCAACCTCATAAGTGGTTCCTCATAAGTGCTCCAACCTCTTGCATAAGTGGTTGGAGAAGAACGTTGGGCTCTACTCAGTAGAGAATACCGTGACGCTTCAGAATCACGTATCGAATCTGGCCACCGCAACACTGATTCGGATAAATCTTTAGCATACTTGTATTACCGTCGAAGCGCACATCCCTATATACCACGGATGGCGACCATATTTTTTTTTTTATACTGACGGCAATATAGGTCGTTTGGGTCTGCATCACTGTTCCCTATCTTACACTAATAGCCTCTCCGAGGTGGTGAGATCCTTCTCTTGAAAAACGATCTCGTTGCTTGCAACGGGGGACTGGTATATCCCAAGAGGGCAGGTACGGTCCTTAAACTCCCCGAGTACCCTGGAGGAAAGGGTTAACACGAGAAGAATGTTCCCTATCAAATACCAGAGTTACCAATTTTTTAAGTCTTCGACACCCTTTAGGGCAGCTGGTACTCCTGGGTGCTCTGCAAATACTTGTTTAACACATTGTAATTATTGTAATTTATTGTTACTTTCTCTTACGGCTGTAAAAGTAAGTGGCCGACCACTGGTGAAAGTTATTCGTTAAAATACTTTCTCACATCTGTCTGAACTGTTCCGCTTTTTATGTCCACTTTCGCTAGCATATGTGAAAACAAGTTGGGTCAGTTTTCTGTATCCTCCTGCTTATCTTCATAATGTAATATTCACACTGTATACTCTTCGTCGCCGTTATCCTTTAAAAGTGATCCCAGGCAAGGAACTAATGGCCATAATTTATAAATCTATGTTTCATAATGTGTGGATATCAAAATATGCATTTGGGAGTGAAAACTCAAATTAAAAAGCTAACTGATCGCACTACTTCCTCATAGAGCAGTAAGTGATAGTAGCACAAATCTTGTATGTTTTCTGCAATCCATCATGAATTTGAACCTGATGGACAGAGGACATTCTACAGCTTCTTTCATTTCCCAGCCTGTAATTCAGAATTTTAGGATTTTTTTATTTGTAATCCTCAACTAATCACTTGAACTAGGATCCAGCTAAATGGCCTAAAAGCTCTAAAGTATCAAACAGAACATGCTTTACTTCAATTAATTATTAATTACTAAATTAAAGCTCCAACTCTTTTTTTACTTTACTTGAGACACCCTTCAAAAAAAATGCATATTATTGGAAAAACATAAAACCGAGATCACCTCTAATATGTGCCAAAAGTAATGGTGTACCCAAACATGCAGGAACTAAATACAGTAAAGATGGTTGAGCATGTTTATTAAATAAATGCATTACACATATAGTAGCAACCAATCCAAGGAAATAGACTATAAATGTGGTGTAAAGTACACCTTAGAATTCCGCTTCAAACTAAAAACAAAGAATATGTTTGAATTAAATAACATTAACACTAAATAAAACACATTCTTTAGAAATTAAATCGAAACATTAAATAAACCATAAATTAAATGTAAGGAATAAACTTCTAATTCCTGCAATCAAAACGTAGCAGTACAGCCATGAAGTTTCCTGGATTTACAATGTCTCCTAATCCAAGCATAGCAAAATTATTAGCAGTTAATCTAATGCTCCAAAAGAGCTTGTGGGAAAACAACTGAAACAAAAGATTTAGTTGTATCCAATCATAGAACAAAAAGAATTTGTCAACTTTAATATTTGGAGTTCCACTAATTCAATTTTATACATTTATGTTATATAATTAAGGTGGGTTCACACGGAGTAGTGAAGCGGGCGAGAGCACTACCCATCGGCCAACCGTCCGTGATCACGACCCCGAGTGAACCATCAATAGTGGGAATAGGTGCCCGCCCTCGAAAAGGCGAGGCGAGAAATCTCCGATTAGTTGGAATGAGCACGACTGCTTCTCTCATATTCTTGCTGATAGTATTCTTGGGTATCCTGAATAGATATTGTAGACAAGAAAATGAATCATCAGTAGTAAGAATCTTGAGGTTTCGCTTCTGCCGGAATCGCTCTTCTCATATTGGCGCCCTTTTTCTGAATCGTTGGTTTCACTTTATTGACCAAAATCAAAAACAGATTTGGTTCCATCCTAAAGAAATTTCTGTAGCTGTTTGGATGTTCCAAGAATAACTCCCTGCAAATATTACTGGCGGCACCGAGTATATA
Organism: Triatoma infestans; assembly: GCA_011037195.1. Taxonomy (NCBI): domain Eukaryota; kingdom Metazoa; phylum Arthropoda; class Insecta; order Hemiptera; family Reduviidae; genus Triatoma; species Triatoma infestans. The sequence continues at coordinate 73,033 of JAAEAF010005833.1, forward strand.
ACGCCTCTTCACCCAGTCCCGAACCCACAAACGCCTCCTTTTTCTTTTATTCCAGGATTTCAAATGATTTCTCAACTCATGTATTAATATTTCACAAACACCTTTCACAGCTTTATGTTGAGCCATGATTGAACAACGAGCGAGAAACGTATGACCGACGAGTTCCGCAAAAGGTGTGAATCGTGAATTCTTCAGTTCAATAAGCAAGCCGCAAACGCATGCTCAGACCAAGTAGTGCTCTCGCCAGCTTCACTATTCCGTGTGAACCCACCTTTATATGTATTAACATTTAATTTTATTGACGTTTGACGAGTGCTCCAAATAATTTGGCCATAGTTACCATAACATTTGTACCAAAGATCCAGAATACATCGTAAACAAAAAGACCACAAAGAAGGATACAACCAGTCACTACTTTATTGAAGTGGAGCAATTCAACCCATTGATTGCAAAAGCAATTCCAAATAAATTATTAGCGATCCAATTCTAGAATGAATAGTGCATATAGTTAAAACATAAATTCAAAATAATTCATACCTTACAGTTGTATATATATGTGTGTGTTACAGTTGTTTACATCCTGCTGAAAATGTATTTATTAAAATAAGAAAAAGGAAATCTTATTAAAAAAATATGGAACATAAAACAATTCATTTTTACTTCTTTTGCAGATTTATTTAATAATAATAACGTCAACTGTCATTTTTTTTGTATTTTTAGTTTTTCCAAATTAAGAAAAAATAAACGTGACTTAAATCATCTACAAATAAATGAATTAAAAGTAAATTGTAAGTTATCGTAAGATTAGACTCTTGCATCTCCAGCTCTGGTGTGAAGAAAACCAATGCAAAAAACAAACAAAGTTAAGGCATTCATTGGTCTGTTTACCGTTCAGTAGATTATGTAAATTAAGTAAAAACAAAAACAAAATCTGATATGAAACTCTTATACGACTTTCTCTCACTGCATTTCTCAAGTTCTCATTGACCTATTCCATCTTTAAACTTGGAATTTTCACGACATTTTTAATTTCTAGAAAACCAATTTTTTCGCTTTAGTGGTCCCCAAAGGAATATTTATTATATTTATACATATTGTAACCCAGCCACTGGTGCCATCTAGGAGAGAAAGTAGGTACTCAGGTTCTCCTAGTGGCTGCTAGGAAGCGCTGGCGGCGTGCTCTAGCTCTTTCCAGAATGTTCGAGACTAGCACTTAGAAACTAGTTGCAGAAGCTACTTCAGAGGGGAAAACGTTACAATTTTATATATATTAATGCCCATAAAATACAACTAACGTTTGATGGATGCTTCAAATAATTTGGCCACAATTTTTTATTTGAACAATCCGCGATTGTTCGTTTTTCAGTATTGTGTACACAAAACACACACTCCCGCTCTCATTTAACACGCACACCTCATTAGAAACAATATTTTATACTCTCGAAACATGTCACATCCGGTGACGAAACTATTTCGAAAATTTGATATGATCACATGTCTTCCTCTTAAAGCGGTGGAATAAAATAAAAATAAGCTATCATCCCTATAAAATAGTCTTCAAGGGAAAAGTCACATTATTATTATTTTCTGTGGAATGGATGGCAAATGTTGCACCAACTAACTCCTGAATTTAATTGACACAGGGATATAAAAATTAATGGCTCTAAATTACGGGAGCTGTAGGACTAATTAGTTATAGTAATTTCATTATTTTGTTATAATTATTAGTATTTACTGTTTATTATTATGTAATTCCTTATATTTTCAAAAAGTAATTAAAGTAACTTAAATAAACTAAATGGGTTTGGTCTCTCTGGTTTCCAATGAAACAGTCCTGGGATTTGCTGGGCATCCATTTTCGAAAAGGTCGCTCTGTATTGATATTTTAAATACCTCAAAGAACAAAGAGCTCTTGGAGAGCTAAACTCGATTTTTTTCAGAAAAATATATTAAATAAAAGTGACACGTATCTATCTCTGCAGCAAGCATCCAAATTTAAAGAAAATCGTAATAACTGTTTACGAGAAAATTCCAAAAACCTCAAAATACTCTTATGTAAAATCACATTTCCAATTAACCGATTTTCGTCAAATTTGCAATTATATCAATGCTTCTAATTTGCATTACTATTATATAGGTGGTAAAACTGTATATTGTACTGAAGTGGTAGTTTAGAGGAGAGCATAACGCTACTGTTCCCCTACAAACCCCCTAAAAAATAAAATATCTTGGGAAAATGTTAAAAAAAAGTGCGGGGTTTTATCTGTGTAACATAGTATACGAAGTTTAAAGGAAATCTTGAACATATTTTTCAGAAAATCATGAAAAACTGAAAAATATATTCAGTAAAGTCGCACTTCCGTTACATGGATTTCTTACCGATATCTTCACGCCTGATGCGGGGGGCAGTACTTAAACGGAATACGAAGTTTGAGCTTCCTGCGACTTTTCGTTTTTGAGATATTCTGTTAATACACTGACAGACATACACATTCATATACAACACACATCCATACTTACATAAAGAACATTCGCTACAAACTATTTCTCGGTCGGGGACACCAAAAAATATATTTCCGGTGAAAATTCCATTTGCTAGGAGACAGAGAAAGTAAAATAATCTGATGGTGCAAGATCCGATCATTCCCTTCTTTCAGGTTCGCACGCTTCTTCCTTCTAAAAGTAACCCGGCTCATCTTCTTGAAAAATGCAATATGTCGAGATTTAAGTGATGGAGAAAAAGTTGAAACCTCGATTTATCGTCTCACACGTTACAATATAGACACACTTTATTGATTTGATCAACTCCACTTGTAGTGAGTTCACCCGGTTCATATAAATTATACCGTGTTACTCAAGTAAACGGAGTAAATTTCAGATAGTCTCCCTCAGCCCTTCACAGATAGCAGAATTTGCAACATTACTGAACGAAGTTCTAAGTTCCAGATTTCTAGAGCTTCTTGCCGCCATTGAATGTGTAATTGAGGTTATATATACTGTATCTGTGGTCAAACAACTGTTTTAAACTTGTGACAGGAATAACAACTTATGATTCCAAAAGTATCGTGTTATTATTATTATTATATAGATATTCTCTTTTCGAATGTGGTAATTTTAGTAGCTAGGAAATTCGGATAAAAATAAATAAATAATTAAACCATTGACAATTTATAATATAGATTAATTATAGTATAAATGACATATTTACAACTACTTTTTGTATTCTATAAAGCGATCCGAAAAAAACAAAATTGGTTAGAAGGGAAGTTATTTGATCGATATTTTATCGACTGGTTGTTCGGTTGTTTGTTTTCCAATAACAAGGAAACTGATTCCTATTTATGTGTAGCCAAGCGAATAAAAAACAAAAAAAAAACCCAAAAGTGTATGATTATCTATTGGGTAAAAATTGTTTAAGGCAATAAAAGCTATATATAGCTATAGCTTGTCTCTCGCCCTCTTACAAGGCTTGGCTATCTAGATCTTAGAAGAGCTATGGGTGTGAGAAGATTACAGAACTTGTATATGAATAAATAGGAACGGACCACCGCAGTGGGCTTATCCCTTGGAGGCTTTTCTTTCTACTTCCATATCTTCGTCCACTAAGCATCTTCCTCTTCTTCAGTTTGCCTTAAGTAATATAACGGCCTTTATGCAAAGATATCTCATTATATTATTTCCTTTCTTATCAATTCAATACTGATTGATATCTCGTTCAGCACTCTTCTGGTTTACGTCTATAATAAAAAGAAACAAATAGAAGATAAATTAATAGAAAGTCTTCCGTGTATTGTCTGCAGAAAGAGAGAGGGTTTCTTCTTTTTTTTTATCAATACCCTGTTTTGCCGAATTAAAGATAACTTTAAAAATGATATTGATCGCTGAATGGAAGAGAGTGTGTGTGGTTGTGTGAATGAGAGACAGAGTGAGAGAAAGACACAATTTGTACAAATTAAATTAAGTTTAGTGCTTTTGAATGTTATCTTTTATATGTTGAATCCTTTAGGCTTATCCAACTTTGGCAGTCCATGTATTCAATGGTTCCTAGTGCGTAGGAAGTGCATTGATACAGATGATTACAAAAAACAAAACAAAAAGCAAACCAACGAGATCTCAGGAAATGAGAATCCCATCATTATTGGTTCCGAACCTGGAATCGGTCCTGGTTTCCAGGCGCTGGATGGCTAATTTGATCCTAAACGTAGTTAAATTTTCGAAATTGAGTTTTCACTGGAATTCTATGTTTTGAGGTCTCTGGTGTGTATACCAAATATCTCAAGGACGAAAAGCCACAGGAAACCCGAAACTTGATATTCAGTCTAAGTTCTGCCACCGCATATGACAGAAACCATCAACTGAAAGTATGACTTTACTGAATGTTTGTTTACTTTCAGTTTTCGCGATTTTCACAAAAACAGCTCCAACGATTTTCTTTAAAACTTCATATCCTACCTATATACATACATAAATATCTATCACTTTTATTTCAAACATTTTCCTGGAAAAATTGATTGTTTGGGTGGTCAGGCTTTCCTCTAAATCCCTGAACAGTAGCGTTAGCCTTTCCTCTAAAGCGTCACTTCAGTACAATATATGGTTCTTCCAAGTATATAATATTAACGCATAGTGGTAGCTTTGCTAGAATTCCATAAGTGAAGAAAATCGGTTACTCGGAAGTGCAAGTTTACAAACTTGGTTTATGAGTTTCTACTTCCTCTTGCACCGAGTAAGAGGAAGTATTGTAATTGTGTCAAATTTTCAGTATGGAGTTTTCACCAGAAATTTCTTTTTGAGGTCCCCTGAGTCAGAAAAAAGTGTTTTTTTAGAAAATGGTCTGTGTGTGTGTGTGTGTGTGTGTGGACCCTCTGTATGTGTGGTCTCACCCGGAAGTAACACTTTACTGAATTTTTTTTTTTTAATCTTTTGCATTTTTCTCGAAAATTTCTCCAACGATTTTCTTTATAGTTTTGATATTTGTAGCAGGTTGTACCTTTGTAAAAATATGGATAAATAATAGTAATACACGTTAGTAACTCTGTAGGTTAAACGTATATGACACACGTTAGTGCCTGTTCCTCCGAATCGAGATGTTAGTGTATTTACCGCCGAGTAAACAAGAAAAATTTCTCTATCCTAAAGGAAATATACGTACGTTAATAAACTTCACATACCAACCATGAGTAGAGTCACTATCACTTTTAATTAAACAAATTTTCCCGAGATAGATAGTTCATTTAAAAAAGTTTAGGTGGGAGGTTGTAGGTTTTCCTTGAACTAGTCATTTAATTAAATATAGATTCTTTCATTGATATAAAATTGAACATTCAGTTAAAATGATAAGTTCGAAGAAAAACTGTCAATTCAAGTTTTGTTAAACGCAGTAAGAGAAAATCGTGTATCGGTTTCGCAGCAGATTTTTCTTAGAATTATCTGGAAAACGACTACACCATTTTCCTTTATGGAATGGTAACTGCACAGATACAAACCTATCACTTTTATTTAAACATTCTTCTGGAAAAATTGTTCTTAGTTCGTTTCTGAGGAATCAGAAGGAGACTTTGAAATACAAATGTTTTTTGTTACATTATTAGCGCTCTCTACAATATAATCATTCCCTACTTGCCTGGTTGGTAGTTAGGCACCCCACCATTTCTATAGTTAAGTTAGTACAATGAATTTGAAGTATGAAGAAAATTTATCGTTTCATAAATAACTCTATTAAGAGCACAATGAGAAAAAGGAGTGTGAGTATTTCACTCCAGATTTATTTATGTATTTTTGTTTCAAACAACAAAGCGCCACAGCTAAGTCTTCACTCTAAATCTAATTGTCACATAAGTGCGAGAGAAATTTGTAATAATATATGTATGTATGTTCGGTGTTAAATAAACAATGGAATATTTTATTTTTATTTGAAAATAGAATAATGAATATTTTAAAAAATATTTGTTTAGTTTTTAAAAAGAAAGAACAATGTTCTGTGAGGCCTCATTGTATACTCGTATGTGACAATAGGAGCGACAAAACTTGCTCTCTCTGTGAGTATGATTGTGAACTAAACAAAATGGATGAATTTCTTTGTAACGAACAATGAAGGAAAAGAAGAAAAGTGATAAAAAATGTACGGATATTTTTTTTTTCGTAAAAGCCATGGTAAATAGCTTGAAGATTTACTTAGCACAGAATAGAAAAACATTGGAAAACAAAAGCTCTCCATGTATCTTTTAAATATTTCCCACAATTATCTGTTAAACACGGTGAGCGTACTAAAGTTTCTAGCAGGCGATAAATAGCAAATGAACAAGAATCATGTAAATTAGATTTGTATATTTGAATAGAAGTTTTGTTAGTAAAATAAAAAAACATTAGTCGTTGTAAGTTTTGTTTGTTACATTGTGCAAAACAAGAACTAAGTGCTCCACTCAAAACAGTTTTTACTATTCTTTGTTATTTTATATTCATTTTGTTGTTACTTAAATTCTATGTTATTCACTGTTTTTTTTTACACATAATTTATTCAAGGAATGTTTTCTTTCAAGCAAAACAGAAAGAAAATCTGATGTGAAACACTCACACGACTTTCTCCTTATTAATACAATTTAATCAAGAAAGTTTTCTTTAAAATTACAGCGTTTACAGTGCTCAGTTGGACTGGCCATAATAATAGAGGCACCTCCTGGGCATTTGGCGCGCTCTATGCCAAAACCAACAAAGCTTGTACAAATTTAAATATAAACCTAACAGGCAGTCCCCCCCCAATACCCCTCAAAAATCAATTTTTTCAAAAAAATGTAACAATAAAAGTGATACGTTTCTGTCTATACAGTAAGCATTCAAGTTTAACGGAAATGGTTGTAACCTTTTCCGACATAATTCCAAAATAATTCAATAACTTATCCTATAAAGTCGCACTTCCCGTACATAATTTCCTTCAAATTTGGAATTCTAGCAATATTCGATTGTATTTTAATGTGTATTAATATTATGTATGTGGTAAAACCACTATTGAATTACAAGAAAGCATAACGCTACTGTTCTTCCCCCCCAACCACAAAAAAATCAGTTTTCCTGGGTAAATAAAGGTAAATCGAAGGTTTCAAATAAAAGTAAATCGTTGAAGCCGTTTTCGAGAAAATCACGCAAAACAATTAAAAAACGAACATTCAGTAAAGTCGCACTTCCGGTTGATGGATCTTGTTCAAAATCTTCGTCTTTGATCCGGTACTGTTACCTAAACAGAATACTAAGTTGAAGCGTCCATGAAAAACGCAAAAATAAAAAAATCGTGAAAATTTTATTTAATAAACCTGCACTTCCGTTTTTTTTTTTATTTGGCCTTCTGTTCATGCAGATTAGCCATTGCACTTCCGGTTGATGGATATTGAAACCTTCTTGTTAGAAGCTGCTGTGGTCATGGTACTTTACCGAAATATACCATGACAGGAAGCTCTGTGATTTCATTGTTTTTAGGATATTCTGTTGACACAAACGCAACAGAACATTCACCAAAAAAAAAAAAAAATAACATTTATTTCTTAATTAGGAAATTTCAAAATTTTACTTCGGTGTAAACTCATTTTCGAAAATTTGACACGATCGCGATTCCTTACTCTTACTAGGAGTGAGAGAAAGTAAATTTTTTAAACTATAACTCATAACGATGAATTCATTTCATTCAGTAATAGGTGTTTGGGCGGACGATGACGTCATGATTAAAAAGTTATTGTTAACAATGGAATATTGAATTTATTTCTATTGTTATCGATCAGTACATTGTTCAGTTAATTTATTATTTCTTCACTCGCTTTTAAATAATAATCTGGGATATTGTGTTTGTCAAATAATAGAAGGGGATTTTATTATTGTCAAGCATTTGTATTCCTTTTTCTTACAGTATGTTTTCATTTGAATCGAAACTTCAAAAAATACTTAATTGTGGCAAATCGATCTTACATAAGTGGTTTACAAGATATTTCCGGATTAACTTTTTGCACCGATTAGATTGCATTCCTTTATTCTGCAACTTTGTTAAAAAAAAAAAAAATTCTGGTGTGAAACACTCACACATATATTTCGAATATGGCAAACACATACCAGAAATGAGGGAGATCTCTGTGGACTTTAATCAAATTTTTTAGACTGTTCTTTAAATGATACGTGTTTCTAGGTTATGAATGAAGATTAAATTTTTTTTTCTATCGTTTATTGTCTTAAAATGTTGCTGTTTTTTATTCATTCTTTATTACACTCAATTCTATGGTCGAGCCTTTTATGAATCGAATTTTAAATAATTACATTTTTACAATAAGTGAGAAAAATGTTAGTTACAGAACTCGCCTTGTAAAATAAATTTTCTTTGGAGAATGTTTCAAATAAAATGCTAGATCTACGTAAGATGTACTCCAAGTTTACGATAAGCGTTGAATGAAACTGGTTTCGAGAAAATTGCGTAAAATTGTGATAGAAGAATATTCTGTAATGTTGCACATTCGGTCGTCTGAATTTGTTTTCAGATATGGAGCTTTAACAGCTGATTTAATTCTTCTGAAAATTTTATGAGGGATAGAAGTGAATTTAAAAATTCTATGGATTCCTCCGTAAATGGATTTTTGCTGATAATTCTTTGGAACCATTTTCAAGAAAATCGCGAAAACTAAATAAAATATAAAGAAATAATTAAAATGTTTAGTCCTGGTTAATCGATTCTGACGGAAACTTCGATGCTTTTTAAGTTTGGATTTTTCACGATTGTTCATTTACTGAGCTGAACTTGGAAATATACTTTGACGTCCAAATAGATCTCACAAATCAGTTTCTTAAAAAAAATACATTTTCATACATAGGAGATTTCAAAAACACATATTTCACGGCAAATAACACCACCTTCTTCTGAGTCAGATTTTTTTTCTGTCCTGTATATATATATATATATAGATAAACATATTTTTGTTTACGATTTAATAAACAAATTACAGATGTGCATTGAAATAAAATGCAGATACTTTATGCAGATAATTTGTATTGAAATCAAATTTGTATACGATATTATTAACTGATAATCAAATTGGCTTCTTCGTTAGTTAGTATCAACAAGAGAAAGCTCTCTGCTTGTAGAAATGTGTTAGAGTCTGCTTGTAGAAATGTGATAATAATCTAATTTTTTTTATTTAAAAAAAAAATATATTTGTTTTCTATAAATACAGATCTTAAATTGTATATGTATGTCTTAAATGAGAGCTTGTTAGTGTCTATACCCTATACATACATAGCTAAACTTATTTCCTCACTAGTTTTTTATAACTAGCTTTTTTTTTATTTTTCTATGAATAACTGTTCAAACATAGAATAATTATATCTGCTTTTATAAAAAAAAAGTTAAAAAACAAGGTAACAGTTTGTTTTAATTTTTTTTAGATAGTTCGCAAATTTATCACTAGAGTGTTGATAATGATAAACAATTTATCAAAAGTTTGATTTCCATTACTTTGAAGAGATTTCACTATGCATTTGTCCATTTTTTTTTTTTTTTTTTTTACTGTGAGCATTGCTATTTTGACATCCTGTTGTTACAGCGGTGATCGCGTCAAATTTTCGATCACGAGTTTCCATCAGAAATATGGGCTTTAAGGTTCCCTGATCAGAGAAAGTGGTTTTTAGAAATTGGTCTCACTGTGAGTACACAGAATGTTCGTTCATATTTGATATATTGTTTAAATGTATTATCGGTCCCAATAATATAGTTTTGATCAAAATCGGTCAGCAGAAGTGCAACTTTACTCAAGATTTTTTGCCCCCCCCCCCTGCATGCAGATAACAACAAGTTTCATTAAAGTTGGTACAGCAACCACATTTACAGAGAACTATTGCTTACAACCACAAAACTAAAAACCTTTTTCCATTCGCCAAAAACACTTTTTCGTACTCATTGAAGCTGCAAATCATACATTTCCGGTGAAAAAATCAAATTCGTAAATATTGCAAGATAATACGTATATTATTGCAAATTCGTAAAATATTGCAAGTACTTCCTCTTGTAACAGTAAGAGTGAGTAAAAAGACTGACAAAATAATGCAAGTATCTCATTCTGAAAATATTTCTCGTATTCAAAAATGGAATTTAAATTTTACAAGAATTTATTCAATTAATTTTGAACCACAAAATAAAAGACCAATAATTCAAACATAACTTCAATTAATTTTTTTAGGTTACTTATGCAATATTTTATAGGTTACTAAACCATGAATTAACAAAAAATAACAAAAACTAAAAATGAAAAATCAAATCATAAATAATCAATTGATAGGATGTCAAACGATAACAAAATCCAATTAGTTTCAAATTAAGATATAATTAGTTACAAAACAATCTTCGATATTTATTATCGATTTTTAAAATCTAACCTTAAAAACGATGTTAAATTAATTATTTGTAATCAGTCTTAAACTTTAAAAGTTCCTATTTGTTTTATCTGTCATTTTTTAGTAAATATATTTTATTTTAGTTAACAGTCCTAAATACATATATGTATATATTTAGTTTAATAAATATTCATAACCAAAAACAAAAATAGTGTTAATTGTTTAATGAAACATAAAAGTTGTGAACAAAATTACGTCCACCTTGACCTGTAAACACGTACGCTTTATATGGAAACTAATTTATTTTACTAAAGATATCAGAAATAGATAAAAATATTGACAAAATCGAAGTTGTTAACATTTTGTATTTTATTAACTCTATGTTATTTCAACATTATCGTTATTTAAGTTGAATGACTATTTGACAGATAAAAATTACCGGCTTTTTGTAGTTGTTGTAACGTTAATCAATTCTTACACAATATGAAAATGGTTGGTGAATTTTTTTTAGTTCAATAAATACATCGATATTTATTAATCGATCAATTATTTAAAAGATAATGATCAACCTTAGAAATGATTCAATCATACCTTAATATTCATGTTAATCACCATGAATACAACGTTTTATTATTCAAGGATACGCCCACATTTGTTACTATTTTTATGTTACTATTATTTATTTATTTCTATTATTATGGGGGTTATTAAATAAGTAAAGAGGCAAATAAACGATACATTCATAAGTCGATATCCCTGTTGTCAGTTTAAAAACAGCTGTTTGACACTACTTCAATGAATGTAACCTTTTTTATTATTCTTTAAACTCTAGTAAGTCCGCCAAAAATCTGAAGACTTTGGAAAAACAACGTTCACTGATATGATTTCTGTGTTCTGAGGGAGTGAAACTATCTGGAATTGACTGCTACAAGCTTAAGCAATACGGTGTAAGTTGTATGATTCATGTGAACTTCTACAAGTACGTACTTTATAGAGAATTGTTCCTCCAGTTCCCCTCCCCCCTAAAAAACAAATTTTCCCCGGTAAATGTTTTTCATATTAAAGTGATAGGGATCCATATGTGTATATGAATCATGGGAGAACCGTTGGAGCCGTTTTCGAGAAAAACGTCGACAAATTAATTTTAAAAAAACCATTTGGTAGAGTTGCACTTCTGGTTGATGGATTTTGCAAGAAACCTTCGTACCGGATATTATCTAAACAGAATTCCAAATCAGAACTTCCTGTAATTTTTCTTTTTTGAGATTTAAAACTCAATTTCGAAAATTTGTCAGGACCGCAATACTTTCTCTTACCAGGTGAGTAAGAGAAAGTACAAAAAAAAAATATGTCAATTACAATTCTAATAATTACAAAAAAGAAAATGTCTGGTGAATATTTGACATTTATTCCATGTTAACCTACTGCCAGATTCTCTCCTACAATCTACCTTTACTAGAGAAATGGTTATAAAAAAAATGAAAATAGTATAACGAGATACCCAGTAGAAAGCTATTAAATTGTTATCATTAAAAAAAATCAATAATTGATAATCAATTTTATTACAAAAAAGAAATAATTTATTGTACAGTTTATATTAAACGACATATACCTTTTTTAGTAAGTTGAAAACATCGTGTTTTTTTTATATATATTTAATTATAAAGGGAAGTTTCTGGTTGCTCTGGAAACCTACATCAAGTCTGAAATATAATAAAATTCCTAATAATTTCTCTTCACTTTTGCTAACTCTAACAAG